>OX439037.1:88379678-88544678 GCA_949317995.1 Acholoe squamosa
CAGAGAGTAGACATTGAGAGATAACATTGCTCTATCTTTTCATCTGCTGGTTATAAATGTTTTCCATTCTATGACACTTTAACTTAAGTCCCTCTCACTGCTCGTACCTTGCATTTTATAAAAAGAAAACAACAAAAAAAAACGGCAACACTTAACCTTCATAAACTACTTGGTCCGTAGCTGACAGTAAACACCTGCAGCTCCTGCTATGACCACCAGGTGACAGCAGTAAATAACAACCAGCCAATCACAGCAGCTGTTATGTACACCACAGAGTGTTAACCCTTTAAGGGCTGCTGATGTATCAATGCATCATGCCCATTGGTCAATATGATGCATCAATGCAGCCCTAGTGAGTAATTCACCAGAGCTATATCTGTTCATCATACGTGTACCTACCCTACCACGTGACCCCACCGCCTGAAAGTAGGCATGATGCACCAATGAAGTCCTGGCTGGCAGACTTATTGGTGTATCATGGTAAGCATGATGCACCAATGAAGTCCTGGCTGGCAGACTTATTGGTGTATCATGGTAGGCATGATGCCCCAATGAAGTCCTGGCTGACAGACTTATTGGTGTATCATGGTAGGCATGATGCACCAATGAAGTCCTGGCTGGCGGACTTATTGACGTATCATGGTAGGCATGATGCACCAATGAAGTCCAGGCTGGCAGACTTATTGACGTATCATGGTAGGCATGATGCACCAATGAAGTCCTGGCTGGCAGACATATTGATGTATCATGGTAGGCATGATGCACCAATGAAGTCCAGGCTGGCAGACTTATTGGTGTATCATGGTAGGCATGATGCACCAATGAAGTCCTGGCTGGCAGACTTATTGACGTATCATGGTAGGCATGATGCACCAATGAAGTCCAGGCTGGCAGACTTATTGACGTATCATGGTAGGCATGATGCACCAATGAAGTCCAGGCTGGCAGACTAATCGATGTATCATGGTAGGCATGATGCACCAATGAAGTCCAGGCTGGCAGACTAATTGGTGTATCAAGGTAGGCATGATGCACCAATGAAGTCCTGGCTGGCAGACTAATTGGTGTATCAAGGTAGGCATGATGCACCAATGAAGTCCTGGCTGGCAGACTAATTGGTGTATCATGGTAGGCATGATGCACCAATGAAGTCCAGGCTGACAGACTTATTGGTGTATCATGGTAGGCATGATGCACCAATGAAGTCCTGGCTGACGGACTTATTGATGTATCATGGTAGGCATGATGCACCAATGAAGTCCTGGCTGACGGACTTATTGATGTATCATGGTAGGCATGATGCACCAATGAAGTCCAGGCTGGCAGACTTATTGATGTATCATGGTAGGCATGATGCACCAATGAAGTCCTGGCTGACGGACTTATTGATGTATCATGGTAGGCATGATGCACCAATGAAGTCCAGGCTGGCAGACTAATCGATGTATCATGGTAAGCATGATGCACCAATGAAGTCCAGGCTGGCAGACTTATTGGTGTATCATGGTAGGCATGATGCACCAATGAAGTCCAGGCTGGCAGACTTATTGGTGCATCATGGTAAGCATGATGCACCAATGAAGTCCTGGCTGACGGACCTATTGGTGTATCATGGCAACCGAAGGGCATCATGCATAATTAGTGCATCATCATTTTGGGGATATATATGACTTAATTAACCATTTACACAAAGATATACAGCCTGTCACAGTGGGAGAAGACTGTGAAATAGTCCTCCCTGTCAGTGTCACAAAGACGCCTTGGGCTAGCCATGGAAGTATCTCTATCTCTCTGGGCTAAACATCCTCCTAATATTTCTATCATCATAAAGAGATCATCAATTATCAGTGTGTGTCAATAGACATGTATGGCCACGGTGTAGACATAGAAACAAGAGCTCACTATATCCTGTACTTAAATAATAAAGAATTTTTCTGTCCCAACGGGATTGGCCATTTTTGTCTCTGCCTCACTCTCCCTCTCTCTGTCTGTCTCTCTTTTTGACTCTTCTCCCTGCCTCCCTCATCTATGTCCCACTCTTTTTTTGTCCGTCTCTCTGTTTCTTTTTTCTCTCTGCCTCTGTCTCTACCTTTATCTGTCTATCTGTGTCTGTCTGTCTTTGTATCTGTATCTGTCTCTTTGTGTGTCTGTCTCTTTCTGTCTCTGTCTCTGTCTGTCTGTCTCTCTCTGTCTGTCTCTCTCTCTCTCTGCCTTTCTCTTTGTCACTAACTTGGTGACTATGGTCTCTCTGTGCTTCTCTGTGTGTCTCTTAAACTGTCTGTCTGTCATTCTCTCACTCTCACTCTCTCTCTCTCTCTCTCTCTCTCTCTCTCTCTCTCTCTCTCTCTCTTTCTTTCCTTCTCTATTTGTATGGCTCTCCATCATGCATTACAGAATATGACATTTCATATACATTAATCCGATACCACTGGAGGGTCCAGTAATACTGCAGTGCGCCAAGCGGTCAACATATCATTGCCTATCAATATATATGATCAGACACTACCGGGCCTGGGCTGGATGTCGATATCTGATATAGCGGTGTGATAGAATCAGAGGATGTCCCTAGGGGGCAGCACGTGTATCTGGTATGGGGTAAAGCATATAGAGGGAGATAACGGCTAATAACACCCAGAAATATAGAGAGAGATACCACAAAACCCTCAGAAATAAGCCAAAAAATATATATCAGCAAGCTTTTCTCCTTGACCTTAGCATATGGGTAGAGTTCAGTTCTAGACCATTTTTCCTATCGGCCATATTCTTTGTCTCAATATGTGACTTACAGGTAAGGTATATCATAGGCTCGAAGATTTTAAGCCCCTGCCCTTATTCGAGACAAATGCTAATTCGAATACTGTTTTTAGTGCTAATTTTTTTTTTTCAATACCCTAGTACCAGCACTAATTTAAGATCCTGACAGTTATACAAGCCATTACTGTAGACAGCGGGGTAGACACTACAGTTCACCTGGAATCTATAAAGCCTAATATAATATACAATGGCACTGCATGGGTATAGAATCCTCATCCTAACTGTTACTTCTCTTTGTAAACTAACAGTAAGGAGTAAAGGATTTAGCTGTACTGCAGGTACAGGTTATATTCACTGCTTGCAGTAAACTGAGGTTTCGAAGGATAGGGTGAATGTCCCCCTTAGTCCACCTACACCTGTACACTGACCAGTACCAGTACTGTATTCAGACTTTGTTTTGCCCCTTGTAACCATGGTGATGTGAGCATCCTACCTACAGGAGGCTGGATGGCCTCAAGTGGTGCCACGTGACCGCTGAACCACACACCTGCCAACCCCCCTGACCCCCCTCTCATCCTCCTCCCCCCATCAGCCCTCAGGCTATTGGCACAGATTGCTTTATCGACACTCTATCCATTGACGTAGGTGAAAGTCACAGGCTCTAAATCCACTACAGCACTGGCTTTCTTAGTTTCTCACATAATTAAAACTGTAGGATCAGCATGATGCATCAATGTAGTGCATGCTCCCCACTGGACATTGAGGCATCATGCATGGCCCTTCCTCTCTATCCCTTTCAGGTGTTGCCTTAATCTAACATCCTATATATGTAAATGTAAATCAGTGTCCTAACAGGGAGTCTTTAAGACTCCCTGGTCCTAGTAATAGACACCGATGCTCAGATTGATGCGCTTTTCATCAAATGACCATCATAATAATATGCATGAACACAGGCTGTCTTTTTTAACCAAGCTGACCGTGTGGGGCTGATACACTCCCAGATGCACCAACGATTCATTAGTGCATCATGACGGCTATCAAGCATGATGCACCAATACATTAGCAACACTTAAGTAGGGGTGGGCAGCTGTCGCAATGTCGAAAAAAAATGTGCGACAGAGAGCTTGGAAATTGCGACAGTGACATTGAGGATGATATGGGCTTTCTAAATCTGAAAGAATTTTCTAAATATTCCAATTATAACTAAAGTTCTTACCTTTTCAATATATATGCCAAATCTGAAAGAACTTTGTAAAATTTAGTCCAACTAGAACCAAAGTTACAAGTTTCCAATATAATCATACCCCCGTAAAATATAAAGAACCAAAACAATTCAAATGTAGGTCTATACTTCCCTTGGGCATAGTATCCCATATCCCTTTAAAAACACAAATTTAGTTAGAATCTAAATATGTCTGACTGTGATTTCACATTGAGGTCTAAATAGCTAATGATTTAACTCTCACTGTTACCTTGGACTATAATTATACTCATTTGCTCCCAAATCTAGAATTGATACCCATTCGGATTTAAAAGGAGGAATCGGAAAGTTTTCTTGGAGCAATATGCCTCCAAAAAACTTAAATATCACACCAATTTTAAAGGCAGAATCTGAAGTTTTTCTTGTGGCAGTTTGCTACATAAATCCCTAGAACACATGAATGCTTTGAGGTAGAATCTAAAAGATTTCATAATTTGGAGATATTTGTCTCTTAAATCAGTTAGGACACACCAATTCTGATTTACATCAACCTATGGAATCTGTGATTTTGGAGCGATTTGCCCCAAAAATGCTGAATACTTATTCATTTTGCCAGGCTGTTCCTCCAAAACACTGATATTTTAAGCTAGAATCTGGAAATCATTTTGGCGTATATTCCCCTAAATCTTCTAAAGCATTACCTATCTAGAGGTTGACCTGTTTTGGTGCTATGCTTCCTCCCCATCCCCTAATAGCCCAATTTAGAACAGAGAATCTGAAAATTTTCCTGGGGCAATTTACCCCTAAGCTCCAATAACTGAGGCTGAATCTCAAAACATGCCTCCCCGAACCTCCCAAATACACCAAATTTGAGAAGTAGAAGCTAAATATTATCTCAGAGCTATTTGCCCACCAATTCCGTTGAGAACGCATTGCTTCAAGGATTCCTATGTTTGCTCCAGCACTTCGGGATATGCCCACCCCTGTTAAGAACTAAGGCTTGAATGGTGAAGTATTCATTCTGCTGGATTTAACATGCCCTAGATGCTTGTCTAAGCACCAGGTATTTAATTAAGCTCTTGTCAATAAATATAAGTGTCTTGTATAAGTTCCTAGGACAGTATTGAAATCTTTAAGTACTGGGGTGCTTAAACAGAACACTACGGTGAGTCGACCCCAGGTGATTCAACACACACCTGTTTGCACTCTTACACCAGGTGAGGCCATAGGAGCGTTGGTGTGTGGACATTATTGGCTGTATTATGGGGAGGTTATTGGCTGTAAATGTGTATAAATGTGTTAATTATCAACACATCTGTGTATATGACATATATTCACATGTGATGATATCAGAAGACTGCTTCAGAACTTCATTGGAGGATCATGCTGGTGCTGCAGGAGTGTATCCAACTCATGAGGTGAGCATGATTCATAACGAACAGGTAACAGGTCGTTTCAGACCCAACGTCATTTCAGACCCCGTCATTTCAGACCCATGGTCATTTCAGACCCGGTCATTTCAGACCCATGGTCATTTCAGACCCAAGTCATTTTTGACCCATGTCCATTTCAGACCCATGTCATTTCGGACCCATATGACATGTCTTACATCAGAACTTCTCCCCCCCTGGCCTAATCCAGCAGTGCCTGCAGCCCCTCTCCCACATTCCAAGTTTACACCAGGGGTGGAGGGAGCACAGATACTATTGTTAGACTTCTAGTTCTATGGCGTAGGGGCTGTATCCTCAGCCCTTTAATTATTTTTAGTTCTATTAGATCTTGAAGTTTGATTATTTGGTTCACTATTCATCCCAAATCATACAATTCCACTATCACTGCCGATGGGCAGCCGACTGCCGATGGGGAGGCCAGTGGCCGCCCATTGCTGCGTGTGGTGTGACGTACAGTCACTGGATTGGCTCCAATGAAATGTGCGATGAGGCTACTGCTGGACCACCCCTTCTGGATCCGCCCCTGACTAGTGATTAATGCTGATTCTATTCATGCATTATGCAGGCTCTAATTGAGTCTATGGGTCCGAAATGACCTGGGTCTGAAATGACAATGGGTCTGAAATGACTTGGGTCTGAAATGACTTGGGTCTGAAATTACTTGTATTCAACGAACAATGGGCATGATGCATTAATGCGTCAGCAGCCCTTAAAGGGTTAAGAATGCTTTCTCAAAACAAAATGGGATGTGTGCTGCCTAAATCTCCACTCTATCCTTGAAATGAGTCATATCCTTTGATGAAAAAATACGCTGAGGGAAGCTCTAGGGGAAGAAATAGTGTGTTATAAGATAGGGGCTTTTTTTCAAAAGGAGTGGCAGTAATAGTACCATCATTGCCAAGGTCCCCCTAAGGCCATAATAACTAATACTGACATCAAGTGACACTAGATATGTTTTTTTTTGCCCCATTAAGGGCCACTGGTTGTCATAATGCATGAAAACAGACCTGGCAAGTAACTTGCCAGGGCTGTTTTCATGTATTATGCCGAAACAGTCCCAGAAGGGCGCCATGACGTGCATGAAGTGCTGGCGAGCAGTCTCGCCAGCACTGCATTGGTGCATCATGACGACCAATGGGCATGACACACTCCAGCATCAGCATCCCTTAAGGGAACGTTCAACAATTAAGTCACCGGTATTTAGGCATTTTTCAGAACCCACCCACCCCCTTTTCACTGTTTTTGTATGGAACATATAGAGGAACCTAAAGACCCCCCCCCCCACCCCCTAAGCAGTGACGTAATTGTTGAACGTTCCCTAAAGGGTTAAAGGATGTGCTGACAGTAATGGTTGATGATTGCAGCAACCATCCATGAGTTATATCATAAATACATCCACTACTGTGAATTATGATGAATGGGCGGGGGAAAACAGGTGACAATTAGAGACGCCTTTTTATATCATGACTAAGTGGGTGCACGTGCAGGCAGTATGGGTGGGCACCGCAAACATGAGCTGGGTTGGCTTCTTTTTTTTTCCTTTTCTTTTGGAGGGGGTTGGGGTAGGGTCTGGTGATTACACAATTCATTACACTTGATAATAATTGGTTACTATAAGCGCCTGCACCTCAAATAAGTTGAATATATTATATCTGGAATAACGGTTCTGTGTAGTTCTATACATGGCAAATTGCCTGAGCCATGGGGGAGCACTTATATGTGCAAAAAGAAACAAAAAAAATCCAGCTAGTCAAACTCCCTCACACATACATGATCCCTGGCGTATTGGGGATCTACTTGAGATGTACGTGACAGGACTATTGCACTCATTTATAATGCCATCTCTGCCTCTAGATTCTCATTTACTACAATACAGGGGGAAGAATTTACACAACATGCAACGCCCCTTACTTATTCTATACCCTCTTCCTGCCCCTCTATAGTACAACATGGGCATAATGTGTGCTCTTGCTTTACTCATGTCCTCATGTAGGACTTCTATATTTGGAGCCATATCAAAGGGAAGCAGTCATCCTGCTCACAGACAGGAATGTTTCCACTACAACAGTTAGGGAGTGGTCATTATTTATCAACAGGGGGCGGGAGGTGGGTTTCCGCGCAGATGCGCGAAAATTTACGCCCCCCCCTCGACGACAGTCAAAATTTTTTGCGCCCCCCCCCAACCGGAGGCACGGAGAATTTTCGCACCCCTCTTTGAGCTATAGTAGCGCGTGGGTTTTTTTGCTCAAAAGAGGGTAAATTTTTTTAGCCCCCCTTCAAGGGGGGTCAAAATTTTGTTAGCCCCCCCATCAGGAGGGGTCTGAAATTTTTACGCCCCCCCTCAAACCCACCATCCCCCTGTTGATAAATAATGACCACTCCCTTAGGGCCAAATACAGTAATGTTAGCAGTCTCCAGGATTACTCATGTACACAGTTTAAAGGACCTACACTGCAAAAATGGTGTTTAGATCCTAAACACAATTCTAAACATATTCTTGCAACGTTTCTGTAATCACATTAATTTCCTAAACATGTTTAGCCAAACAATGTGCTTAGCTCAAGTGTTTAGAAATATAGGTGTTTATGTTAAAACTTTGTGTTTAGATATATGAATTTTTGTGTTTAGATATATGAATTTTTGTGTTTAGATGTTTAAATGATTTGATGGGGAGTTAAGGTTTGCAGACATGTATGCATTAAAAAACAGAGATATATATATTTTTTTTCTCATTTACTGGGGGGGGGGCATCAGCAGGTATTTACTTGTCACAGTCTCCAAAGATGTCAGCCACAGCTATATATGTGTACATATATTACACACTGCATCGGATTGAGAGACTTGAGAAAGTACAAGAGCTTGGCAGGAAGGACATTGCCTTATCTATTCCAGAATAACATCAGATTGGTGTCAGTAATGGAGTTTATTGATTCTTTTATGGTAATGATGGTGGCATGAGGTGAATCTAGTCAATTTTCTATTACCCTTTCTATTCACATGACATTCTATGAAATGAATCCATGATAAATATGGGATTTGGGGACATTTATCACAACAATTGATTATAACTGTGTGTAGATAGTCCATTCAAAGGTAGTGCTGCTACCTGGTGTGGATTCAACATTCAAGTATCTAAACATATTGATGTTTAAATCTAAACACCTATTATTCAACTGTCTCAACTATAAACATGTTTTAATAGCGTAACTGTTTATGTAGTTAAAATAAAAGTGTTCATTTCCTAAATGTGTAGTTGATGAGACACCTAACTGACCTATATGTTTAGGTTTTAAACGTGTTTAGACCTAAACATGTTTAAAATCTAAACACCATTTTTGCAGTGTATACACCCTCTGTGGACTACCGTGTCGTTTGAGTGCGGGTATTTGAATAATTGCCTGTCTTGTATAAGTGCCGGGGTAAGGGGGTGCTGAAATATCTCTAAGTACTAAAACTGCATTTTTAATAACGGCCTTTATTGATGCTAGTGCTGGGGAATTGAGACCGCCAAATAAAAGACCGCCGGGGCACTTGAACATGACGATACAGTACTCAAATGGATGGAACAAAGGTGGCTTCCTTAATCCATTGCCTACAGTTATCTGAGTTTGCAATTCAGAAATCAGAACCTATGGCCTGAAAAAAAATCTCTCATTCACTATTTTTATGTAAGTTGATGTTGATTTAGGTCCTCCCTCTGCTTTTCTAAATTGGAACTTATCCATGATCTTGTCAGTAGACCGTTATAGGTATTGTACTTATCATATTTACTTTTCACCTTTGACTTTACCATGTAACCCAGTGTCCGAGTCTACCCACAAGCCAAGCCATACCCATAGACCAAAGGCTGGCGGTGTCAACTGCACTCAGTGACCCCGCCTCCTCCTACTGGAGGATACGCCGTCAATCACGAGCAGCTCGCTGCATGCTGGAAATTCCTAGCAGACAATGTTTAGACCAACTCCTCCTGCTGGAGGACATGCCCAGTGATCATGAGCAGCTCACAGCATACCGGGAATTCCCAGCAGCTATATTTAGAACCATACTGAACTCTGTGAACCCCAGTGCTATGTTTAGGATCCCCCCTGCATACCTGCACTGGAGTTCCCCAGTTACTATATTTAGCTCACCTGATACTATTTTTAGGTTGAGCTGGGTGAGCAGCTCCTACTATAAATACTTGTAGGTGGAGCAGCTCACCATCACTAGCATAGTATCTTTCCACCTTCATACTTCATACCTCACACACTCACGTGAGACCAAGGCCCTTGGCTCAAGGGCTAGGCTTGGACACTGTTGGGCACCTTTATACTGTATCACCATCTATACCTCGTGGACTTCTATGAATAAAGTGGATATCAAACTGGATTCCTGATTCGTCTGTATTCATCCTTATTCATCATTTACGGACTCGTTGAAAATCTATATTTACTGACATTTCCCATTCTGATTCGCTGTCTTTTCCTGTTTCTGTCTCTTCATCGCTTTCACTCTGTCTCTCTCTAAACCTTCCCTGCTCTCTTTCTCTCTGCCTTTCTCTCAGCTTCTCTTTATTTTTGCCTTTCTCTCAGCTTTTAGGTGAAGCACTTCTTCTAATAAAAACAATATAACTAGATCAGAGGCGTAGGAAGCAAATCTTCATTGGGGGGGCCAGGCGAGGGCACCATTGCGACCACCTTTAATTGTCAGCTGATGCGTGATGGCGTCTATATATGCGCATTTAGAATTCATATAGAAAAGTTAATTTTTGGTAAATTTTGGATCTGACTTTAGGCTCAGACTCCCATTCTCCCTATGACATCACCATAATAATCTAATTTGAGATGTAAAGTTTTAGCTTCTTTTCCATTGTGTTTATGAGTTCTTGGAAAATATTGGGGGGGCCCAGACATACTCAGGCCCCACCTCCTTCATGATTGGGGGGGCCCAGGCCCCTCCCTTTTCCTACGCCCATGTAGATTTATCCACAAGTAAGCACTGAAAAATATTGAAAGTAGAAAAAAGTCTAAGCCTTACATTTTTTGTGTCTGTATTTGAGTGTAGCCTCAGAGTACTGGCTCTGAGCGGTGCCGGAACAGACCGTCGTAAAATCCACCAACTCCTCTCCTTCCTCCCCCTCCTGGTAATCCCTGGGGAGGTTGGGATAATCCCCGGGAAGATAATCAACCTGGTGGTAATCCTCATCGTCTTGTTCTTCCTGTTCCAGCCGCTCCTCCAGCGCCCTCTCAAGCACACTCTCGTAATCCTCCTCCATTTTCTTTTCTCACTCGCTTTTTTTAACACATTAATCACTGATTATTGCAATAATCCCTGATCTGTAATTTCTATTGTTTTTATCATACATAGAGGGAATGATGCCATTTGACTTTCACTTCTCCTGTCACTGACTTTCTAATCATATCAAACCTTGACATGAATATTGAAATCCAATTATGAACCTTTTCTCATAACTGCATTCTTTTTGTTGACATTTCACGTTGGCCTGCCAAGATAGCTGCTATAGAAAATCAGGGATATCCACAATTTCCCTATCTGGTAATTCTGTAAGAGTAGGAAGGAATTGGCTTAGCCCCAGACTCTCAATCCAGCAGCATTAGCTTCCTTCAGCTTGCCCTAACCTATCTATCCCTCACCACAAGGCTCCTAGTCCTTAACCTGCCTTTAGGAGGGGGCTAAACTGTACAGTCTCCTTGCCTTAGTCTTTTCCCAGCCTCTTCTCTGCAGTTGGCAATATCCCTTTCAATGGCTTGTCACTTCATACACAGTCACCCCACCTGAACTCCTCCATATACAGTGTATGCTGCAGGCTGTCCTGCCTCAATGGATTCCTGTTGGACTGGAGAGCGCTCATAGACTCCTCACCTTCTCCCAGCTACTCCAGGGTCTCCCTCCAGTAAGTGTCGTGACTGTGGCAATACTACTCTCAGTGCGTTTCCAACTCACATTCTGTGCTCTCTCTATATAATATAGCCAAATATATATTAACGTCTCTGGAGCCTTGTGCAGTTCCCCTCCTGGAGATGTCACCTTTAATGCCTTTTCCTTCTAGAGAGTCACACCTTGAGCTCCTAGCCACCCCTGCTCCAGGCTGCTGTTTGCAGTGAGTGTCTGTGCCCCTATGATCTGTAGGTTCCTCCAGTGTGAGTGTATGGGTGCAGTAGGTGTATGACAGTACCCTACTCCCCATGTACTACTGGCTACAGACACCTACCCTGGGTGCACCTCCACTGGATCCCTGTCCACTGTGTACAGGGGTATACCACAGGTGCCTATAGTGGGTGGATCATTGGTCTTGGACCAGTGAAATGATTCCCTTCATTCACCTGTGAATCTTTATATCAATCAGTCCTTATCAGTGCTTGCCTATCCTACCAGCACCACCTGAACTAATGGCTGCGGCCATTGGGAAATAGGCATGACACATATGTACATGTACTAGTATACTACAGGCAAATCTCAGTACATAGAAGCAGTAGAGGTGTTGAGAGGATCCTCTGATGTGGTTTCTATACATTTGGCACCGGTGTACCGAATAGTGGGGTGATATGGGAGGAAGTGTGAGGTGAAATAGAACTTTGAATAATACATCCAGGAATGTCTGCCTCTCCTCCTACTCCTAGTGCTGGTATAACTGGACCCGTGTCAGCACCTTTAGGACAAAAACAAGGAGGTGATACCTTGGCTGATAGCCACTGAGTTAGACCACGACACCATTCTGTACATGTCTATGTATGATCTAGTAGTGAAAGGATGTGAGTCTGTGTGATGGTCTAAAAGTGACAAGATAGGTACTGGGAGATCTCTACCTCACAGTCCTAATACTTCTCTAAATAAGCTAAAACAAGAGCAGTAGTAGCCTCGGTGATAGCATAGTGGAGATAGATAGGTTGTAGAAGTAGTATTAGTAGCCGTGGCTATCTTCTTAAGCTATCACTTAATAAGCATTATCATCAGTCATAGATAGATATGGGTAGATAGGTGGTGAGTGGTACTAGACCCTATCCATGGTCATACCCTGGGTGATTATAGGTAAGGTATACATATATATAGGAGCTGCGCCTCATCCATGACATATATAGTGGATATAGGTAGGGTTCCCAGGGATGGTAGTATAGGTGATATTTTGTGGCTGCTGTTGCTGCTGCTACTGATGCTGCTGTCTCTCCTGGTGGAACAGGGAGGGGTTCCCTGGTACTGGTAGTACCCTAGAACTCCCTAGAACCTGGGTCCTGGTGGTTGAACCCGGCGGTGGTGTTGGCGATAGTAGAGTGGTGCAGGCAGGAGTGGTGCCAGGGACAGGTGGTGCTCTTGTGGTTGTGGTGCTGATGAGATGGTTCAATGATTTCTCACAAGCAGCACACGACAACACCTGTCTGCTAGATTCTACTTTAACCCAATCTAGATGTGTACTCCAGAATCTGATAGTATACTACAGCAGGAACCATGGCTTTAACTTAACTTTTCCAGGGTATTTCTTCCTCCAGGTGCCTTCATGCAGTCCTTAGTACCATTCTGCTAATACCATCACCATATAGTCCGTAAAAAGTGATATAGATACAGTTGAGAGCTCTATCCCTCTATCTATTCCTTATTACTATCAGTGGGCTCCCTTTCTCTACCCTAATATCATCACATTTCAGTCAGTGCATTGTCCTATGTATACAGTCATAGATATAGGATCCCTTCCTATCCATTAATATACAGACAGTTAGTTATAGGTGCCACAGTGCATGTCCTCTAGGCTCCCTTCCTCCACCAGCACCTTAATATCCTACCAGGCATTTGTCAGCCTCTTGCGGTCAGTCAGGGTAAATCCTCCTTGCACCAATCCAACACCAGGACTAAACCACTGAGATCCTGGTGACAATGTTGGAGAGGCTGAGAGACAGCTGGGGATGGTGTCAAACAAGGGGGGATTGTAACCAAGCCTATGGAGAATGGATGGATAAAGGGGGGGGGGGCTTCACCGGTGCTGCTTGTTTGCTTGCTTCAGCTGCGTTCCCCCTGCGTTCCTGCTAACGCTCTCACTACCCATGCAGCGTTCTAAAACCTGGATGGAACGCTACGTCCAATATACACCTCATATCAGCGTATCCTTACCCAGAATCCCACCTTGTCAACCCTCCAAATCACATCCCTGGGTTCCCCATGGGGTGTAGGGTGTGATGACTAGGTCTGTCTTTAGGCGTTAGGCCGTGAAATCCAAGGTGGTAAGCCTAACACTCAGGCCTGTCCTCCCTCCCTGCTGGCTGCTGCAGGCTTTGCCTTATAATGAATGCTCCAGTGAGTGAACCCACTGTCAACAAAAACACTCTCTCCATCCAAAACATCCACTGCTTTAACCTTGTATATGATCCTTATATAGCATTAACAGCCCTCATCCAGGGGCCCTACCCCTGCACAAACCCCTCCTGTGGGCTGTCCTCCAGTGGCAGTACCCTGGAGGGGATAGGTGACGTGGTATATAGAGGTCTTGTAGACAATAGAGCGGACAGAGGCCGTGTGTCAGTGTGCTCACGGTGCCGGCTGTCAGAGCTCTGAGGCCCGGTGTGAAGGGACCTCCACTCCCCTTCTCTCCTTCTGTCCTCAGTCAGTCTTCTATGGCTTAGTGGGATTGGGCTATAGTAGGTGCAGGGTCTACTGCTAGGATGGGGATGCAGGGAAAGATTATGTTGTGGGCAATAAGGTGGTGATTTTGAATGAATGGATACATATACAAAACATCCTGAATCCTGAATAAATGAAGGAATAAATAAATACCGTAATAGCCTGTTTAAGTGCTGGGGTCTCAAATGAGCGCCAGTTTCAGATAAGTGCCAGAGCCTGTCTCGTATGAGCGTCAGGGGTAGAGTGTGATTGAAAGCTATGAGGGCCCGGACGCTTATATTCATAACCTTTTCTGCATCGCTAGGTAGATCAAACAGACAGAAATGATAAAGCAATCACAGTTGGGCTCTGACCATTAGATTCAAAACAGTCACAGTTGCGCTCTGACCATTAGATTCAAAACAGTCACAGTTGCGCTCTGACCATTAGATTCAAATCACACATGGGCTCTAAATTCAAATCACACATGGGCAACATATCGCACAGGGTATGGAAGGCCAGTGCGATATGTTGCAATTTGCCACTTGTAGCTTGCCATTTGCCATTCATATCTTGTCATTTGCCAATTGTGGCTTGCCAATGCCAATTGTGGATTGCCAATTGCCTGTCATGGGCATGGTAAGTTGCCATTTGCCAATTGCCACTGATAGAGTCATAGGTTGTCATTTGCTTATAAATCATGAATTTGCCAATTGCCAGTGGATTATTGCTTATCATGGGTTGCCAGTTGTCATCTCCTGGTTCAATGTTTTCAGCTACCATTTCTATGTTCTCATGTCAATTAAGTGGCAAATGGCAAGAGGGTCACCCATTACGAATAGCACCTGATTAACTGGTCAAACGCAAACGACAATTTGCTAGTGGCAACTGTCAATTGGCATGACATCATAATTGGCAACTGGCAAATGGCAACTAGGCATTGTTCTACAATGAAGCCCCAGATGGCAGAATGGTGGTACAAGGAATCTCCCTGAAAATAACAATGGATCTCTGGGAACTTAAGGGAAAAGGATTCCCCCATTATTACGACAACATATATTTTACAGTGTAATAAATTGGTGGATCATGCCCATCGATCATCATGATGCACCAATGAAGAGCAGCAGACCTGATCCTACAGGAGCGTAGGAAAAGGGGGGGGGCCAGGGGGGCCTGGGCCCCCCCCCAATCATGAAGGAGGTGGGGCCTGAGTATGTCTGGGCTCCCCCAAAATTTGCCAAGAATTCATAATAAATTGAACAAGAACTTTGTATTTCAAATTAGATTAATATAATAACGGGATAGGGAAATGGGGTTCTGGACCCCAAATCAGATCTAAAATTCATTAAAAATTACATTTCTCTACAAATTTTATATAGGTATGTATAGGGGCTATTGCACTTGAGCCGGAAATTCAAGGTGTCGAGGTTGGGCCCCCGCTGGGCCCCCCCAATGAAGATTTGCTTCCTACGCCTCTGTCCTACTTCCAGAAAAACAAGCAGGGCTAGCATGAAACATGCCAAACTCTCCCTACATTAATATGTTGTGCGAACCAAAGGACATTATGAATTGATTACGAACCCGAAAGGATTACTTTCATTGACCAGTATGTTTGCAGTTCATTAATTTCAACCGGTCTACAACCCCTGCCCTTATTCAACACTTAGAACAGTGTATTTTAAACTGTCAATATCACTGCTCATTCAAAACTGGGTCTTATTCAAACATCTGTTGGTGACTGGGGTCTATAGCATTGGATCCAGAGTTTGTGTAAGCACCATGTGAAAGTTGCCACACTTAGGGAGTGATCATTTTTTAACAACAGGGGGGGGCCGGTGGGTTTGAGGGGGGGGTCAGAATTTTTTCAACCCCTTGACCGGGGGGGTCAGAATTTTTTCAATACCTCTGATGGGGGGGGTCAAAATAATTTCACCTGTTTTTAGTGGAAAACCCCGCGCGTTACTATAGGCTAAAAGGGGACGTTCGCGCGCGATTTTTGTCCCTTATGGGGGGGGGTCGAAAAAATTTTACCCCCTCGAGAGGGGGGGTCGAAATTTTTTTCGCGCGTCCGCGCGCAAACCCACCAGCCCCCCCTGTTGTTAAAAAATGATCACTCCCTTACCCTGTGCCATTATTTACATTTCTGGAACTTACAAATGTGCCTGTATAAGCGCCCATGCAGGCGCTCATTGATTTCATTCCCACTGTACCCTCAACACTTGTATGAGATGGGCACTTATTTCATTATTTTTTAGTGCGTAGATTAATTTCAATACCCCTATATCCCCAGGGCTTATTCGAAAGCAGTGCTTATTTGAGACCTTGGCGCTTAAACGAGGCATTATGGTAAGACTTTGGCCACACATTTATTTGACTCAGTGATGCACACGTCAGATTCGATACTTTTTAATGCAAAAGTATACAAAAAATCAGTCGGAGCAGAAAAATGTCGCCCGAGCGACAGTAGTGGAATACCTGCTTTACCATGAGAAGATGGAGATACTATAGCGGGGCGGGTCAGGGGGCAGGGTGGTGCACATGGGGTGTCACAGTCACAGTAGGGTGGGTGGGACCATGTATGGTGGGACAGGGGATGGGTGGAGAAGTAGAACTAGGTCAGTAGTGTGCTGCTGTGGTGTCTCATCTCCCAATGGTCCACCCACCCACCCCTCAAACTTCACCCTTTCTAAGTGACATCATCTCTCATCCTGGGTCTCACCCTCACTGTCTGACTTTGAGACTGATCCTATTGTCTGTGATGCTGTCTGCCGGGCTGTCTGCCTCTATCTCTGTCTGTCTCTCTGTCTCTGTCTCTCTGTCTCTCTGTCTCTCTGTCTCTCTCTTCCTCTCTCTCCCTCTCTCTTTCTCTCTCTCTGTCTCTCTCTGTCCCTCTCTCCCTCTCTCCCTTTCTCTTTCTCTCTCTGTCTCTCTCTCTGTCTCTCTGTCTCTCTCTCTCTCTCTCTCTCTCTCTCTCTCTCTCTCTCTGTGTCTCCCTCTGAATGATGTTAAATTACTTACCGTATTAGCCTGTTTAAGCAAGGCATCCATTGAATTCAAGTAGGCTTTACCCCCGTCCTTTATTCAAGACCGGCGCTTATTCAAGACAGGCGCTTATTCGAATGCTCGGCACTTGTACAGTATCCCTCAATGTAAACAGATAAAAAAGGTTGAATCTAGAGATCCAGGGATGCTCATAAAACCGAACTGTCTCTGCCGGTTTCTCTATGTCTTTATTTGTCTGTAATGCTCTGTATGTCTCTCTCTGTCTCTGCCTCTCTGTTTGTCTCTGTATATATCACTCTGTCTCTCTGTTCCTCTCTCTGTCTCTCTGTCTCTCTCTGTCTCTCTCTGTCCCTCTCTGTCCGTCTCTGGCTCTGTCTGTCTATCTGTCTGTCTCTCTCATTTTATGTGTTGCTCTGTCTCTCTCTGTCTTTCCTTCTGTCCCCCTCTGTCCTCTGTCCCTATCTGTCTCTCTGTCTCTGACTCTCTGTTTATCTCTGTATATATCTCTCTGGCTGTCTATCTGTCCCTCTGTCTGTCTATTCTCTGTCCCTCTCTGTCTATGTCTCTCGATCTCTCTCTGTCCCTCCCTGTCCCTCTCTCTCTCTGCCTCTCTCTCTCCGTCCCTCTCTGTCTGTCTCTCTGTATCTGCCTCTCTGTTTATCTCTGTATATATCTGTCTCTGTCTCTCTGTCTCTCTCTGTCCCTCTCTGTCTCTCTCTGTCCCTTGCTCTCTGTCTATGTCTCTCTGTCTCTCTGTTTCCCTCCCTGTCACTCTCTCTTTCTCTCTCTGCCTCTCTCTCTCTGTCTCTCTTTCCTTCTGTCCTCCTCTGTCTCTCTCTCTGTCTTTCCCTGTCCCTCTTTCTTTCTCTCTTTCTCTCTCTCTCTCTCTCTCTCCCTCTCTCTCTCTGTCTCTCTCTGTCTCTCTCTCTGTCTCTCTCTCCCTGTCCCACTTCATTTCTCTCCATCTCTCTCTGTCCCTCTCTCTCTCTCTCTTTGTCTGTCTGTCTGTCTCTCCGTGTCTGTCTCTCTCTGTCTTTCTATCTTTCTCTCTGTCCGTCTCCCTCACCCTCTCTCACCCTCCCATTTCCCTGTGAATGGACTATTGACCCCACCCCCTTCATCCTCTCACCCTCTCGTTACAATAGCCAGGCCCAGACACGGGAGAGGGACGCTGATTGGGGGGGGGAGGGATGAAATCTAATACAATGTTGTCTAAAGTTGTCTTCTCTAACCTGGGGTGAACTATTTCCAGGCTGCACTCCAACAAATGTTTCTAGAATCTATCAGGGATGGTTTTGATACTGAACAATGAAACAGCATAACCGTATTAGAGTGAGGCAGTTTAGTGTCTACTATGAGGCAGTGTGCTGGTAAAAGGGATCTACGTGAAAACAATGACCGATCCCTGGCAACTGTGGCACAAGGATGTCACCGTTATTTAAAAGACAATTTCTTCTTACGGTGTCGGTGGGTTAACAGGAATGTGATGAGTGTGTGATGTACGTGGAATATGGGGAATGTGGTACATCTCTACCTCCTGAGGGTAACCACAGACTGGGGGTGATGGTATTAATGATGTCGGTGGGTTAATAGGAATGTGAAGAGTGTGTGATGTACGTGGAATGTGGTACATCTCTACCTTGTAGGCTACTGAGGGTAACCACGGACTGGGGGTGAAGTATTAACCCTTAAAGGGCCGTTGATGAGGGAGTACGTCATGCCCATTACCGGCATGGTACATATAGCCTAGGCAGGGTTCTGGCAAGGGTTAATTGCATTATTACCATGCACCATGGCGACCATTGGGAATGCTGAATCAATACATCAGCAGTTCCTAAAGGGTTAATTAGGCATGCTGTCTTAGAATAACTCTGGTGATATTTTGGTCGTGCTTAGATATTTTAATAGCGAAGGGCAATGATATCTTTAGGCTGATTTGAGGGACCCACTTGCTACGACAGCAATGGGGTTTAGCCATTTTGGATTATTTTACTATTCTTTCTACAATGCAGAATCCTTTACGTAATGTGCAGTGGCCTAGCTCGTTTAGGAACGTTTAGTAAGGCCAGGTATGACCTAAGGACGAGCATGTGGGGGGGGGGAGACTTGGGGGGGGGGGCACGACCTTCATTTGTGAGGAGCATTGATACTGGTTTCCCCCTTTTTACAAAAATACACCTCCTGTTGGTTTACCCCAGTTACGTCTAGCTCTTTACGTGCCGTCATCAGGTGCACCCCTTGCATTTGCTTGGATCATGGGTTCCCCTTCTATTTCTCCATTTGGCTGCATAGTATTTCAATGCACCAAAGGGTTCTTTTCTTGCTATGATGCATGCATACATCCCTAGTGTATACCAAGCCGGATGCATCATGCCGACCATGATGCACACATTGAAATGCATCATGCTGCCTCTAAAAGGCTACAAGATATAAGATGTGTGTACAGCACGACCCCTGCTTCCTGTGTGTTTGTGTTTGTTGTTTATTTGATAAGATAAACATACAGGTATAATAAACATAAGGATCACAGGGTGGGTCTGTGGGAGAGGAAATGGTATCATGTTAAGACGTGCCTAAAGTTTTAAGTCAATGGGAAATGGAAGACTATTCATGAGTTTTTGACAAAATGAGATGTGTGTGAAGAATACAAAAACAGACAAGGAGAAAGAAATGGAGACAGACAAACAGACAGACAGACAGACAGGGGAGGAGATAGGGAGAGAAAGAGAGAGAGAGAGAGAGAGAGAGAGAGAGAGATGGAGACAGAGACAGAAGGAGAGAGAGAGGGGAAAAAAGGGAATGAGTGAGTGAGTTAAAAGAGAGAAGTGAGACAGACAGACAGACAGAATAAAAGAGGGAGACAGGTAGAGATGGAGACAGAGAGATTAAAGAAGACACAAAGACAGGCAGAGGAGAAAGCTAATTTGTTTTCTTCTAATTTTGTAGAGAAATGTCATAAGTACCATTCAGCCCCCCCCCCCCGTCCATGAGTTTACCAATTTGATGACACAGATGTAATAATCCATAGAGGCAGCAATGTACCTTTGATGTAGTAATCTGCCTCAGCCACACGGTACACGACTCAACCACTGGAGGGTCACTGATGCATTGATGCAGCATGCCCATTGGTCGTCATGCTGATTGAATGCTGCCCTACATGGCGAGTAACTTACCAGGGCTACATTCAAGCATCATGCTGACCCTCCGGGTTTGGTACATCGATGATGCTCCAATGCTCCATCGGTGCATCATGACGACCAATGGGCATGATGCACTCCTGCACCAGTGGCCCTCAAAGGGTTAAAATTAATAAGCTTACTTATAGAGCCCTGCAACTATTACAGCCATGACAATGTTAATAAGCTCACTTATAGAGCCCCCTACTATTACAGCCATGGCAATGTTGATAAGCTCACTTATAGAGCCTCCTACTATTACAGCCATGGCGATGTTGATAAGCTCACTTATAGAGCCCCCTACTATTACAGCCATGGCAATGTTGATAAGCTCACTTATAGAGCCTCCTACTATTACAGCCATGGCAATGTTAATAAGCTCACTTATAGAGCCCCCTACTATTACAGCCATGGCAATGTTGATAAGCTCACTTATAGAGCCCCCTACTATTACAGCCATGGCAATGTTAATAAGCTCACTTATAGAGCCCCCTACTATTACAGCCATGGCAATGTTGATAAGCTCACTTATAGAGCCCCCTACTATTACAGCCATGACAATGTTAATAAGCTCACTTATAGAGCACCCTACTATTACAGCCATGGCAATGTTAATAAGCTCACTTATAGAGCACCCTACTATTACAGCCATGGCAATGTTAATAAGCTCACTTATAGAGCCCCCTACTATTACAGCCATGGCAATGTTAATAAGCTCACTTATAGAGCACCCTACTATTACAGCCATGGCGATGTTAATAAGCTCACTTATAGAGCCCCCTACTATTACAGCTATGGCAATGTTAATAAGGTCACTTATAGAGCACCCTACTATTACAGCCATGGCAATGTTAATAAGCACACTTATAGAGCACCCTACTATTACAGCCATGGCGATGTTAATAAGCTCACTTATAGAGCCCCCTACTATTACAGCTATGGCAATGTTAATAACCTCACTAGTAGAGCCCCCTACTATTACCGCCATGGCAATGTTAATAAGCTCACTTATAGAGCACCCTACTATTACAGCCATGGCGATGTTTGCAGTTTCTTCTACTGTGAGAGACGACTTCATAATGAAGTTAATCTAGGTAGGGTATATTGAAATAAATATAGCACCCTAGACTGCTATCCATCACGTACTTCATGGTCAGAAACCTTAACTAACTTCAATATCTAGCTATCCTGGGTACACTAAGGGAACAGATTTAGAAAAGTTATGGGATCATGAAACTGACTCTCGTAATGGCCCGTTTAAGCGCCAGGGTCTTGAATAGGCATTCTTATGTCATGGCAGATACGATATTAACTATAGAACAGTACTGGACATATTGTATTCAATGGGGGGCATGGAATACAATGTGGTCGTATTCAATGGGTATCCGCCATCTTGGATTTTGAATAGAGCTGAGCCATTTTTCTTCATTTAAAAGCAAAATAACCCCCTCGGCCATGACATAAATGCAAATGTCCACTTCCATGAGATTTTTTTACATCGTGTTCCCCTTTGTGGGACTGGTCATATCCCATGAAGCCAATATATTATTTGAGACATTTGCTTATGTCGCAAATAAGCGCTGGTCACAAATAAGCGCCTGTTTTGAATTCGAATGTAGGGGTATTGAAATTAATCTTAAGCACTTAAAACAGTATTGAAATAAGCGCATGTCTGGTATAAGTGGTGGGGGAAGAGTGGGATTAAAATCAATGAGCGCCCGGGCTCTTATACGGGCCAGTAATTGAATGATTAATCTTAACCCTTTAAGGGCCTCTGATGCCCTGGCAAGTAACTCGCCAGGGCTACATTCATGCATCATGCCAATCATACTGGATTGATACACAAACAACCGGTCGTCATGATGCTCCAATGAAGTCCTGCATGGTAAGCAGTCTCGCCAGCCCTTCATTGGTGCACCATATGTATTAATGCCTCAGCGGCCGTTGAAGGGTTAAACCTGTTTTACTGGAAGAGCTAGTATGGGAAGGTTAAGACAGTCTACACAGAGAGCTATTTGGATCACTATAGATAATTACCAAGTATGTCCTGAGAACTACAGTTAGAGTTATAGACCATTCGCCCTACTGCCAGTTCGCCCTAGACCATACGCTCTACCCCCCTTGGACCATTCGCCCTACCAGATTTTTAGTTAAAACCATGATAATATCCATCTCTTCTTATAGAATTTGAAAAACGACAACCCTAGTGATACTGTCCCTACGCCGTAGAATTAGTGTGAATTGTCCAGGGAGTTGAGCGAATGCGTATGTAGAGCGAATAGGTTTTAGAGCAAATTGACCATTTCCCTACAGTTATGGCAATGTGTCAGAGTGAAGGGTGTTGTGGGACAATCAGGGTTAACGGCAGTAATTGTTAAATTAACCCTTTAACTCCAGCTTACTACACCAATGCACTTAGTGCTCAAGTTGTTATGAAGAACAAATTAACTGCAGCCCGGGTGAGTCACTCGCTAAGGCTGCATTCATGTACCATAAATACCATATGGATTAGAACACCCTAGAAAGTCGGCATGATGCACCAATGCAGTGCTGGTGAGTAGATTAACTGGTGCATCCTGATGACAAAGGGACATAAACCAGGGTCGATACACCCCCGGAGGGTCGTCATGATGCACCTATGAAGTGCAGTCTCACCAGCACTTCATTGGTGCATCATGCCGACCAATGGGCATGATGCGCTCCTACATCAGCGGTCCTTAAAGGGTAAAAGGAATAGGAGGCTGTAATCAATTAGAGAAACAAGCAGGGATTCAATTACCTCACGGCTGACCTAATTAGGAATTGACAAAATGTTGGGGGAATTACATGGTTGATGTGTACTCTGGATTAAAATGATTTATTTTCGTTTTATAACCCAATTACGCTGTCTTCGACCACCTTCTACCCCCTTAGAGTGAAGGAGGGGGGGGTCTCCTCCTTAAAATTACCAAGACCAGAGAAAAAATTGTGTATCTAAAAATTTCAATAGCCCTGTACCGCTAACGCTTAATTCAAGACCAGCGCTTATTTATGACCAGTGGTTATTCAATACCCAACAAAATCGATATTTCTAATGTGTAGCTCCTATACATGATTGAATGACAGCTGATAGCATAGCATGTAAAAGACCTCTAGCCTCCATGCTGATAGGTAGTATATAGGAAGAGGTATAGGTGGGGGGATGTTGGCCACCAACACCCCAATTTGATAGAACTCAAGCACGTATTATCCGAAGAGAAGATTATAGAATGCACCATATTGGCCAGTATAGGTACAGGTCTTGAATAAGCGCCAGGGTACAGGGGTATTGAAATTTGAAAATCTACCGAAATCTTGAATGAGCACCGGTCTTGATTTAGACTACTTGAAATCAATGGGCGCTTATACAGGTCAATTTTTTAAATTGGTTTATTGCCAATATCATTAATGATTTTCATGAAAACAATCCTTTCATATGCAACAAAGTTATAAAAGTTAAGATCAGAGGAATACATTGCAGGTTGTAGCCCTGAATGCCTTAATGTAAAAATAGTGAGAGTTTACATAAGTAAGCATGTTTAAAAACTAAAGCTGAATTTATGTGCAATACATGCTGCGACATTTGTCGTTTTCGCCTTCATGTTTACCTAGATATATTTAATAACAATAATGGAGTTGCTACTACTGGCACCAGAAGGGAATAAGTAATAATAATAATAATAATAATAATAATAATAATAATTATTATTATTATTATTATTATTATTATTATTATTATTATTATTATTATTATTATTATTATTATTATTATTATTATTATTATTATTATTATTATTATTATTATTATTATTATTATTATTATTATTATTATTATTATTATTATTATTATTATTATTATTATTATTATTATTATTATTATTATTATTATTATTATTATTATTATTATTATTATTATTATTATTATTATTATTATTATTATTATTATTATTATTATTATTATTATTATTATTATTATTATTATTATTATTATTATTATTATTATTATTATTATTATTATTATACATTTATTGATTTACCATGACGTCACATTGTGCTCTTATTCTTCTTTGCCTATTAATGTACTCACGGCTGTTTATATATGTTTGTTTTTTCCCCTTCATATAAGTACCAAATTTTATTTTTGCAAACCTTTTGAACTTGAATTTAGTAAAAGCGAATTGCATCTCAGCATCAAGTGTGTCCCATACCAGTACACCGTACACTTCATTGTGTACGTGCCAATACGGTAAATCTAGGAGAGGGGAGCCAGAATAACGCAGAGCCACGAAGAAACTAGTCTGAACCAGGGCATGCAAGAACTGTATATGTTAGACCCGACCGTAATTAACCCCAGGTAATTGACCACAATTTATCATAAGTTACACACCCAGATGCCTCTCCTGGAGCGGTGTACGTGTTCTTAACCCTTTAGGGTCCACTGGTGCAGGAGTGCAGCATCATGCCCATTGGTCTTCATGATGCACCAAAGGGCTTAGTACAGTCGTGTCTATGTACAGGAGTAGATATCTCACGTCAACATGTCACCAGATAACACGCCTCACCGCCTCACTCATCCCTACTACAAGTTTAGTGCTGGGAGGAGAGGTACCAGGAACTATACCCACCCAAACACCCACGCACACTGCCGCCCAAGTGCCAGAACCGGATCTAGAAATCGGGTAGGGGAATGAAGCTATTATATAGTATATGACTCAGTATGGATGCCTTGTGGATCCACCATCTTGAATTTCGCTGGTTATGGTAAAACCCACTGATAAGACATACCGTGATGGGTACCTTGTCCCTGGTAAACACCCACTTCCAGGGACATGCTGGTCCCATCTTATCAGGGCACGTCGCCAAAAACCAGCTCCAGACCCGCTTATAGCCAATAGGGTAGGTCACTCTTGGAGCCACCATATTATTACAGACTGCTTGACAGTAGGCTCAAAGCAGACATGGGACTACAGTGTCTGACACTTTTCTACCCTTCTCTCCACAACCTCTGCATGGAGACTGACTCAAGTTGGCGCGCGTTTTACTGCCAGTGACCATCGAGCCCCTCCCTCTACAGTCTCTCCCTCCACCATCAACCCCTAGAATCTTGTCAGGAACTGAGGAACTCTGCTGTCTCAGTTCAAATACCTTCTCTGCTATGTGTACCTCTGTCATGTTTTACCTTGTCTGTCCCTGACTGCCCCCTCCATGTCAGTATTACTGTGTGTACCTCTGCCATGTTTTACCTTGTCTGTCCCTGACTGCCCCCTCCATGTCAGTATGTCTGTGTGTACCTCTGCCATGTTTTACCTTGTCTGTCCCTGACTGCCCCCTCCATGTCAGTATGTCTGTGTGTACCTCTGCCATGTTTTACCTTGTCTGTCCCTGACTGCCCCCTCCATGTCAGTATGACTGTGTGTACCTCTGCCATGTTTTACCTTGTCTGTCCCTGACTGCCCCCTCCATGTCAGTATTACTGTCTGTGTGTACCTCTGCCATGTTCTACCTTGTCTGTCCCTGACTGCCCCCTCCATGTCAGTATGACTGTGTGTACCTCTGCCATGTTTTACCTTGTCTGTCCCTGACTGCCCCCTCCATGTCAGTATGACTGACTGTGTGTACCTCTGCCATGTTTTACCTTGTCTGTCCCTGACTGCCACCTCCATGTCAGTATTACTGACTGCGTGTACCTCTGTCATGTTTTACCTTGTCTGTCCCTGACTGCCCCCTCCATGTCAGTATGACTGACTGTGTGTACCTCTGCCATGTTTTACCTTGTCTGTCCCTGACTGCCCCCTCCATGTCGAGATGACTGTGTGTACCTCTGTCATGTTTTACCTTGTCTGTCCCTGACTGCCCCCTCCATGTCAGTATGACTGTCTCTGTGTACCTCTGCCATGTTTTACCTTGTCTGTCCCTGACTGCCCCCTCTATGTCAGTATTACTGTATGTGTGTACCTCTGTCATGTTTTACCTTGTCTGTCCCTGACTGCCCCCTCCATGTCAGTATGACTGTGTGTACCTCTGCCATGTTTTACCTTGTCTGTCCCTGACTGCCCCCTCAATGTCAGTATGACTGTCTCTGTGTACCTCTGCCATGTTTTACCTTGTCTGTCCCTGACTGCCCCCTCCATGTCAGTATGACTGTCTCTTTGTACCTCTGCCATGTTTTACCTTGTCTGTCCCTGACTGCCCCCTCCATGTCAGTATTACTGTCTGTGTGTACCTCTGCCATGTTTTACCTTGTCTGTCCCTGACTGCCCCCTCCATGTCAGTATGACTGACTGTGTGTACCTCTGCCATGTTTTACCTTGTCTGTCCCTGACTGCCCCCTCCATGTCAGTATGACTGTCTGTGTGTACCTCTGCCATGTTTTACCTTGTCTGTCCCTGACTGCCCCCTCCATGTCAGTATGACTGTGTGTACCTCTGCCATGTTCTACCTTGTCTGTCCCTGACTGCCCCCTCCATGTCAGTATTACTGTGTGTACCTCTGCCATGTTTTACCTTGTCTGTCCCTGACTGCCCCCTCCATGTCAGTATGACTGTCTCTGTGTACCTCTGCCATGTTTTACCTTGTCTGTCCCTGACTGCACCCTCCATGTCAGTATGACTGTGTGTGTGTACCTCTGCCATGTTTTACCTTGTCTGTCCCTGACTGCCCCCTCCATGTCAGTATGACAGTCTCTGTGTACCTCTGCCATGTTTTACCTTGTCTGTCCCTGACTGCCACCTCCATGTCAGTATTACTGTCTGTGTGTACCTCTGCCATGTTTTACCTTGTCTGTCCCTGACTGCCCCCTCCATGTCAGTATTACTGTGTGTACCTCTGCCATGTTTTACCTTGTCTGTCCCTGACTGCCCCCTCCATGTCAGTATGACTGTCTGTGTGTACCTCTGCCATGTTTTACCTTGTCTGTCCCTGACTGCCCCCTCCATGTCAGTATTACTGTCTGTGTGTACCTCTGCCATGTTTTACCTTGTCTGTCCCTGACTGCCCCCTCCATGTCAGTATGACTGTGTGTACCTCTGCCATGTTTTACCTTGTCTGTCCCTGACTGCCCCCTCCATGTCAGTATGACTGTCTGTGTATACCTCTGCCATGTTCTACCTTGTCTGTCCCTGACTGCCCCCTCTATGTCAGTATGACTGATTGTGTGTACCTCTGCCATGTTTTACCTTGTCTGTCCCTGACTGCCCCCTCCATGTCAGTATGACTGTGTGTACCTCTGCCATGTTTTACCTTGTCTGTCCCTGACTGCCCCCTCCATGTCAGTATGACTGTCTGTGTGTACCTCTGCCATGTTTTACCTTGTCTGTCCCTGACTGCCCCCTCCATGTCAGTATGACTGTCTGTGTGTACCTCTGCCATGTTTTACCTTGTCTGTCCCTGACTGCCCCCTCCATGTCGGTATTACTGTCTGTGTGTACCTCTGCCATGTTTTACCTTGTCTGTCCCTGACTGCCCCCTCCATGTCAGTATTACTGACTGTGTGTACCTCTTCCATGTTTTACCTTGTCTGTCCCTGACTGCCCCCTCTATGTCAGTATGACTGTGTGTACCTCTGCCATGTTTTACCTTGTCTGTCCCTGACTGCCCTCTCCATGTCGGTATTACTGACTGTGTGTACCTCTGCCATGTTTTACCTTGTCTGTCCCTGACTGCCCCCTCCATGTCAGTATGACTGTGTGTACCTCTGCCATGTTCTACCTTGTCTGTCCCTGACTGCCCCCTCCATGTCAGTATGACTGTGTGTACCTCTGCCATGTTTTACCTTGTCTGTCCCTGACTGCCCCCTCCATGTCAGTATGATTGTGTGTACCTCTGCCATGTTTTACCTTGTCTGTCCCTGACTGCCCCCTCCATGTCAGTATGACTGTCTGTGTGTACCTCTGCCATGTTTTACCTTGTCTGTCCCTGACTGCCCCCTCCATGTCAGTATTACTGTGTTTACCTCTGTCATGTTTTACCTTGTCTGTCCCTGACTGCCCCCTCCATGTCAGTATGACTGTGTGTACCTCTGCCATGTTTTACCTTGTCTGTCCCTGACTGCCCCCTCCATGTCAGTATGACTGTCTGTGTGTACCTCTGCCATGTTTTACCTTGTCTGTCCCTGACTGCCCCCTCCATGTCAGTATGACTGTGTGTGTGTACCTCTGCCATGTTTTACCTTGTCTGTCCCTGACTACCACCTCCATGTCAGTATTACTGTCTGTGTGTACCTCTGCCATGTTTTACCTTGTCTGTCCCTGACTGCCCCCTCCATGTCAGTATGACTGTGTGTGTGTACCTCTGCCATGTTTTACCTTGTCTGTCCCTGACTGCCCCCTCCATGTCAGTATGACTGTGTGTACCTCTGCCATGTTTTACCTTGTCTGTCCCTGACTGCCCCCTCCATGTCAGTATTACTGTCTATGTGTACCTCTGCCATGTTTTACCTTGTCTGTCCCTGACTGCCCCCTTCATGTCAGTATGACTGACTGTGTGTACCTCTGCCATGTTTTACCTTGTCTGTCCCTGACTGCCACCTCCATGTCAGTATTACTGTCTGTGTGTACCTCTGCCATGTTTTACCTTGTCTGTCCCTGACTGCCCCCTCCATGTCAGTATGACTGTGTGTGTGTACCTCTGCCATGTTCTACCTTGTCTGTCCCTGACTGCCCCCTCCATGTCAGTATTACTGTCTGTGTGTACCTCTGCCATGTTTTACCTTGTCTGTCCCTGACTGCCCCCTCCATGTCAGTATGTCTGTCTGTGTGTACCTCTGTCATGTTTTACCTTGTCTGTCCCTGACTGCCCCCTCCATGTCAGTATAACTGACTGTGTGTACCTCTGCCATGTTCTACCTTGTCTGTCCCTGACTGCCCCCTCCATGTCAGTATGACTGTCTGTGTGTACCTCTGTCATGTTTTACCTTGTCTGTCCCTGACTGCCCCCTCCATGTCAGTATAACTGACTGTGTGTACCTCTGCCATGTTTTATCTTGTCTGTCCCTGACTGCCCCCTCCATGTCAGTATGACTGTGTGTACCTCTGCCATGTTTTACCTTGTCTGTCCCTGACTGCCCTCTCCATGTCAGTATTACTGTTTGTGTGTACCTCTGCCATGTTTCACCTTGTCTGTCCCTGACTGCCCCCTCCATGTCAGTATTACTGTGTGTACCTCTGCCATGTTTTACCTTGTCTGTCCCTGACTGCCCCCTCCATGTCAGTATTACTGTGTTTACCTCTGCCATGTTCTACCTTGTCTGTCCCTGACTGCCCCCTCCATGTCAGTATGACTGTCTCTGTGTACCTCTGCCATGTTCTACCTTGTCTGTCCCTGACTGCCCCCTCCATGTCAGTATTACTGTCTGTGTGTACCTCTGCCATGTTTTACCTTGTCTGTCCCTGACTGCCACCTCCATGTTAGTATGACTGTCTGTGTGTACCTCTGCCATGTTTTACCTTGTCTGTCCCTGACTGCCGCCTCCATGTCAGTATGACTGTCTGTGTGTACCTCTGCCATGTTTTACCTTGTCTGTCCCTGACTGCCACCTCCATGTCAGTATGACTGTCTGTGTGTACCTCTGGCATGTTCTACCTTGTCTGTCCCTGACTGCCCCCTCCATGTCAGTATGACTGTGTGTGTGTACCTCTGCCATGTTTTACCTTGTCTGTCCCTGACTGCCCCCTCCATGTCAGTATGACTGTGTGTACCTCTGCCATGTTTTACCTTGTCTGTCCCTGACTGCCCCCTCCATGTCAGTATTACTGTCTGTGTGTACCTCTGCCATGTTTTTCCTTGTCTGTCCCTGATTGCCCCCTCCATGTCAGTATGACTGTGTGTACCTCTGCCATGTTTTACCTTGTCTGTCCCTGACTGCCCCCTCCATGTCAGTATTACTGTCTATGTGTACCTCTGCCATGTTTTACCTTGTCTGTCCCTGACTGCCCCCTCCATGTCAGTATTACTGACTGTGTGTACCTCTGCCATGTTCTACCTTGTCTGTCCCTGACTGCCCCCTCCATGTCAGTATGACTGTGTGTACCTCTGTCATGTTTTACCTTGTCTGTCCCTGACTGCACCCTTCATGTCAGTATGACTGTGTGTGTGTACCTCTGCCATGTTTTACCTTGTCTGTCCCTGACTGCCCCCTCCATGTCAGTATGACAGTCTCTGTGTACCTCTGCCATGTTTTACCTTGTCTGTCCCTGACTGCCACCTCCATGTCAGTATTACTGTGTGTACCTCTGCCATGTTTTACCTTGTCTGTCCCTGACTGCCCCCTCCATGTCAGTATGACTGTGTGTACCTCTGCCATGTTTTACCTTGTCTGTCCCTGACTGCCACCTCCATGTCAGTATTACTGTCTGTGTGTACCTCTGCCATGTTTTACCTTGTCTGTCCCTGACTGCCCCTCCATGTCAGTATGACTGTGTGTACCTCTGCCATGTTTTACCTTTTCTGTCCCTGACTGCCCCCTCCATGTCAGTATGACTGTGTGTACCTCTGCCATGTTTTACCTTGTCTGTCCCTGACTGCCCCCTCCATGTCGGTATGACTGTGTGTACCTCTGCCATGTTTTATCTTGTTTGTCCCTGACTGCCCCCTCCATGTCAGTATGACTGATTGTGTGTACCTCTGCCATGTTTTACCTTTTCTGTCCCTGACTGCCACCTCCATGTAAGTATTACTGTCTGTGTGTACCTCTGCCATGTTTTACCTTGTCTGTCCCTGACTGCCCCCTCCATGTCAGTATGACTGTGTGTACCTCTGCCATGTTTTACCTTGTTTGTCCCTGACTGCCCCCTCCATGTCAGTATGACTGTCTGTATGTCTTTCCTTCTTTCTTCCTCATGTTACTTCCATCTCATTTTCTTTCTTTTATATGTCACTTTGCCCCTATGCGTTGGGCGCAATCTTAGAGTGTTTCTTCTTTTGTCTGTGTTTCTTAGAGAATGTATCAAAAAGAAATGAAATGCACAGATCCACAATATTGCATGTTGACCCTACCACCCCCTACTCTTCCACTGATAAGGCAGTACTGAGAGGGAGGGGGTGGCAGGGGGTAGCGCAGTGCTAGGTGGATTTATGTGTGTCTGGTACACATCTCACAGTCTGCAGTACTATAAGGCCCCTCATGTAAGGCGCACCCCCACTTTGTGCATAACCAGGGCCTTAAAAATGCTTATTTATGTCTGCTCGTTAGTGCTAAATACACGATTATATTTAAGCTGGATCCTGAGTTCTGGAGGGAGCATGATCCTTCCAATTTAAGCAACTTTAAGCAGAGATATCTATTAAAGTAGAATACCAGTAATGGCTTCACAACCAAAGCTCATGTTATTAAGGTGGCCATGGAATGAGCTAGTAGTCCGTGAGTCCAAAAGAGCTTTGATATTGTCTAACATAGGAACTGGAAAGTGTCCGGGCCCAAGGACTATAGCGAGCTTTCGTATTGATGCGCTGTGCCCCGCCATCTTAGTTCTGTCCTGTGAATCTAGCGCGAGATCATGTAGGTACCAGACTTGTAAGTAGTCTGACATGCCAGGAACAAGTCTGGTGTAAGATCAGAACCAGATGTCACTGATGTCAGCATGCACTAAAGACGGGAACCAGTTCACTCCAGAGTCAGCGCTATAGGTTAAAGCTGTAGAAAGCCATTTTTCACCGTAGCTTATACACGGGGTTTTACGGTGCTTAGGACCACTACCGGCAGGCAGGCTGGTCTGATAGGACGCAGACTTGGTGGGGAGTGGGGGTCCTATATAGTGCATCTTCCGGGGTTGTGATGATACATAAATGTAGTCTAGCGAGTAACTCGCCTGCCAGTGATGCATTTATGCATCATGGTGACAACACAGCTTGCTGCATTAAAGACAAACGCTACAGGCTGACCAATGATAGATCTTCTATTGATAATCACAAATAACTCTGGATAGTATTAGTTTGATATATAAAGAATAGGAAACTGCAGAAAAAAATCCCTATTTCACCATGCTTATTTTCATTTTATGACCATTTAATTGAAAATGCCTTAACTATAGAAACAAATGGGGGAAATATTTTTTCATATTTTGCATCATAGTGAATGACCTTCTATTGATTCACCCACAAGACTCTCAGAATATATAAAAGACATCTTAAGGATAATTCTAATTGAAGAAAAATGGGGGGCACCATTGAAATGAAAAAGTTGTTTTCAAAAACATTAATTTTCCCTTAACTATAGGGTCCTATGAGAATTTGAATGGCACATAAACATCTGAATCTTGTCTATAGTGATCAGTAAAGGACTGGAAAAAATATGTACAGGTAAAGTGATCCAGTTAGGGTGAGAAAAATCATTAAAATTGTATAACTGAGGAGTTCTGATTTCTGCCACCAGGTGGCTTCTGTGTACTGGGTAGCATTTGTCTTTAACGCATCATGTGGACTTACAGGCTTGATAAGTGTGTTAGTGCAGTCTGATAGGACCCCATCTCCTTATCTCAGTGTTAGAGTGTGTTCAGGAATTAATCTAACTTCTCTATGGCACGCATGCTCACCAGCACTGCATTTGTGCATCATGACGACCATGATGCATTACTGCATCAGCAGCCCTTAGATGGGCACGGGGCCGATAGTGGAGAGACAGCAGTAGTTTTACCAAATTAAAACCAGGAGAAGCTGAACGTGTATTTCACCCAGTGGTTACGCTGCTTCCTTGGCATTTGGAGCCAGCTGGGATTTAAATTGGCCTTTTGGGGTGGTGGGCCTCAGACGGCGGACCTTGATAAGTCAACCCCTGCAAATTACTGAACTCTGTGCCTTGCCGTCACCCCCCCCCCCCTCCCCTGGCCTTACTCTCCCACAGAGGCGTAGGAAGGATATCTTTATTGGGGGGAGCATTTTCCGGGAGGGGGCACTGCCTATCTTTTCTATAGTTTCTATGTGCGAACAACCCCCCCCCCCCAGATTTAGCACACTAATCAAGTGCAAAATACTGAAAAATAAGGGCCCTTTTCAAGGGACAAAGCCAAACAAATAACATACCCTATAATCGAGAGTGACTCCTTAAAACACCCACTAACCCTTATATTACAGTAAGATACATTCTGAGATTAAACTGCATGAAAAAAGCCATCATTGGGAAGGATGCCTATGGTCGTAGATGAACATTTTATTTGGGAGGGGGGCTAAAGATGCACTCATTTCCATTCAAAATTGCCTAAAAACCGCCCCTAATCAAGGGCCCTCTAGACCCCGTACCCAGGGCCCAAATAGTGCCCATTTCCCTCAGAATTGTGTTCGCACATGGTGGCCAAATGTCAGGGAGTGGCCCACTAAGGGGACATATGTGCGGCTATAAGTCGCACCTGGGATTCATTTGGTTCGTCTTATCCATAGGGTATTACGATATGTGTACAATTGGACTTGAATTATTGGGACATACATAATGCAACCATTGAAACGTGGATTAGGAGCTTACCACAATTCACAATCTCGGGTTTGAGAGATTTAAGGAAAGTATCTAAAGGACCGGTCAGACTGGTTGTAGGAAGATTAGAACTACAACGCGATTTTTCGGCCGGAAAATCGGGGATAAAATCGTAGTGTATGGCATAGTCCTATGACCCATTATATTGGCCAAAATCTCACGATTTTAAAATCGTGGAAGTTTGGTGTGCACAACTTTAAAAATTGTGGTAAAATCGCGTCGTAGTCGTGGACTTTTTGTCATAGTCGTGGCCTGCCTACGACCAGACTGACCAGCCCTTAAAACAGCAAATTATCCAAAGATTCAAGTCCAATCAGATAGAATACATACAGGTAGATAGAAATCTCCTATCTGGGGTATCTGGGGAGGATCTGAGGAATTAAAGAAGCGAGGAAGTGAGGGCTGACTGTGCCATCCCTTCCACCATAGAGCTTTCTTGGTAAGTTCTGGCAGTTTACACCAGGTGGCGGGGCGGCATGGGTGGTAGTAGTATACTTAATGGGGATTTGTAAATGGAGATATGAACCTCACAATGTGAGTGAGTGAGTGAGTGAGTCAGTCAGTCAGTCAGTAAGTGATTAAGTGAGAGAGTGAGTGAGTGAGTGAGTGAGAGGGTAAGTGAGTAAGTGAGTGAGTGAGTAATGGATGTTTGGACACCAATTTCATTGCAGTAAAACTACATCAGATGTCACTGTAGTGGATGGATATGCCGGTGACTACATATATATGCACTAGCGATGTTTTATCCTACAATATGAACCAAGACGGGAAAGGGGTATAAAATATTTGGTCCCTCCTTTGTTCTACAGTTATGTGGAGGTAGCCGGATGTAGTGACAACCAATTAGATAATTCCCTTCATTCACTGCATACTTTCTAGGGGACTACATAATACCGGTTGTCATTTCGCAAGGTACCAGCTTAAGCAATGGTGTCTCCACATGATAACCCGGAACCTCTGTTATACCAAGGCTTTCCCTCTGATAAGGAGTGAAACTTTTGCCCCCCCCCCTCCCAAGAGGGGTCTGAAGTTGTTTCCACCCCCTAATCTACCCCCTTCCCCTGTCCACTCCCCGGAGTACTCGAATGGGGATGAAGCTGTGAACAGATATAAATTCTAGTACCTTTATCTTAAAACGTTACCTTTAAGTTCCTAGTTCTGTAATGAAGACATCTTACTCACCTGCAACCAAACAAAATACATGAGTTAATCAAAGCAGGTCATTTTCTCTACATTGACAGTCTAAAATAGTGGTTTTACTTGATTGAAGAACGGCATTGCGTCTGCTCACAAAGATATTGCAGTAATAAATAAATAGATAATATGATTGTGCAGATTTTACAAACCAAGATTTAACACACCAAGTCCTCTACTTCTAAAACACATCGTAGCGTAGTAGTGTGGATAATATAGTTATGAGAATTTGGCGGGTTGGTTTTATTTCAAACATCTTTTTTTCCTGTACCCACCATATACCACCAGCCCACACAGACTAGCCATGATATAAGAGGAAATCACCCCACTCTGAGCCATATATCCATATCATCTAGATAACCTTATAAGACATATTTCATCTTCCCTCCCCCACCCACTGGAACAGAGATAAAGACGTTAGTATCGGCGTTATCTCTGTACCTGTTTCCTTCACACATGACATGGAAATAACAACGGAATCCTCTTCCCAACATTGCCAGAGATCCGTTGTTACTTCATAGAGATGTTATTTTCACAGTTATTCCTTGTACCACTGGTATGTCCCCTGAGGCTTCTTGTAAACAGTAGACTCGCTCCCTGCCCTATAATTACAGTGGTTCACTGTTTAACTCTACCAGGATCCCAGGTAGATTCAACCATAATGTTTACAGCGTATGGAGCTGGTATGTCTCTTTCAGCCACCCAGCTTCCTTTTGGTTATTGTTGTTTTATTAATTCATTTTGTTGTTGTTGTTTTTCCTATGTTTTCCACCGTTTGTCTCATTTACATAAAAGTAAATACAACTGATAATTTAGTGGATGAAGAAGTAGAATTATGCAGAACTCTTGCACCTTATCACAGTGCCTAGCTCGCAACGTCCGCTTGTCAAAAAAATATGCACCCTGTGTTCTGAGCTTGAATACTTTATTACACAAAATTGGTACGCAAGTGCTACAAAATTCATTGAGGCTCAAGGACTACCATAGTGTCTCGTTTGAGCGCCAGGGTCCCAAATAAGTGCTAGTTTCGATTTAATGATTGAGGACATATAACCATCTTAAGCAGTAAAACAGTATTCAAATAAGGGCCTGTCTCAAATAAGCGCCTGTCTCAAATAAGCGCCTGTCTCAAATAAGTGCCTGTCTCAAATAAGCGCCTGTCTCAAATAAGGGCCTGTCTCAAATAAGCCCCTGTCTCAAATAAGCGCCTGTCTCAAATAAGGCCCAGGGGTACATAGGGAATTCAAATTATCAAGCGCCTGGGTGCATTAACCGACCCATGAGGTGATCAGTACCGTAGTGGCTCATACGAGGTCACGCTTGGTCAAGGACATTATTAAGAGTGAAATGTACATCACAGATGTAATGGCCGATCGATCGTAATAGAGATGTGTAATTACGAAGTGATTGGGAGGTGTGAGTGTAGGGGGGGGGTACATAGAGGTGCGACTAGAGGTGTATCATGACGACATCTATGCACTACTATACAGGCCTTTAAAGGGTTAAGAGGTGTTTGAGGCCCTAGTACAAGGTGATTAGGTGGAGGAGGTGGGGGGGGAGGGGTGCTGTAGGTATTACCTATTCAATGGGCTGTAGGGGAGATCTGAGTCGGTAGGCGGATAGAGACTATCCAAGGTGTTATAAACAGCATAGACTTACTGCATATTTGTCACAGTGAGTGATTTTGGTTGCTGATCTATAGAAGAGGCCTTTTGGCTGTTTTTGATATGACGTGCTGTCCCCCTCTGACATGATGTATTAATGGCCGAGGAGACAAGTCTCTCGGCCAATAAGCACCCGGGCGCTCAGAGATTTCATTCACACTGTACCCCGGTGCTTATTTGAATACTGTTTAAGGCTTATTTCAATACCCTCCTTATTCGACACCGGCGCTTATTTAAAACCCCGGCACTTAAACGGGCCATTACAGTATGCTGCCAGGCTAGGGCAAAGTTGGAGAGCAGAGAGTGGCTGTCACAGTTCCAGATATCGGGAAGGCTGGACAGTAGCACTGTTGTACGAGTCTCTGGAGATCCAAGTCTCATTATAAATCCTCATCACTGACATGTGTCCTCCCACCACCTTGGCAGGTTGAGACATCACCACGACGTCATTGTGACGTAGGTAGGTCCCCAATGCAAGCAAAAATGGTACCGTTGACAGTAGTGGATGGGCGAATGCTTGATTGAGAACAAGATTCAAAATTTTTTTGTTGTGCACCTTTACTGCTCCTAATGTATTGGCCTGTGTGTGGGTACCAGGGCACATCAAACTACAACCCTGAACTTATTCAAAGACAGATAGGTATAGTGTAAGCCAAGAGGGGCACATATGTTTCTGACACGTGTGTGCGGCTGGTGCACTCTTGTATAAGGGAGTGGTCATTATTTATCAACAGGGGGGTGTGGTGCGTTTGAGGGGGGGGCGTAAAATTTTCAGACCCCTCCCGAGGGGGGGCTAAAAAAATTTTGACCCCTCTTGAGGGGGGGGCCTAAAAAAATTCACCCTCTTTTTAGCAAAAAAGCCAGCGCACTACTATAGATCAAAGAGGGGCGCGAAAACTCTCCGCTCCTCCGGCGCGGGGGGCACAAAATATTTTGACTGCCGTCAAGCGGGGTGTAAAAATTTTTTGTGCCTCCACGTAAAAACCCACCATCCCCCCCCCCCCCCCCGCCGTTGATAAATAATGACCACTCCTTAACCGTCAAGGGTTAAGAGGAGTGGGATCCTGCAATAGAATTGTTCCCCATAGCTGAAACAGTGAGGCAAGACTGACCTTTCCCTTAGTCCCTAACGAGGCAGACATGATGCCCTGCTCTCTGTTAGCCTGTGTAGATGGAAGTCACTGTCCTCTGTAATACTTTACTCGATACATTTAAAGTGAGTAGGTCCATTTACATGTAGAGGAGATGGAGGAAGGTAGGCTATGCAGAGACAGCCGGCCGGATGGATGGACGGACACACCTTTTAGATCTATAGTAGCCTACTGGCCTTTTTGATAGAAAGAGGTTAAATCTTTTATTCCCTCCCCTAAGAGGGGCCAAAAGTTTTTACCACCCCCCCCCAAAGGGGTCAAAAGGTTTTATTCCCCCCTCAAACCCATGCCCCCCCCCCTTCTCTGTTGGTAAATAATGACCACCCCATCATCCAGAACCCAGCATGATAAGCTGGAAAAGTAGCATAAAGTTAACGCACACTACTCTCTCAGAGAAAAAGTAAAAAAGATAGGTAAGAATGAAGTTTCCAGACTCCAGACTTTTCAACCTCTTCAAAGCCAGAGCTCTCCTAAATGTGAGCGCCCCCTTTCCTCACCCCTCACCACTAAATGAAGCTGCCTCCCAATTATTTCCTCCTCCAACTGTCCAGACTCCCAACTCTACAAACAGACCTCTCAAAAACAAAATGAGCCATGAGAGACCCCTCCCGCCTCCCTGCTACCTCCATCTCCATTGCACCTAGCCACCCACCTCTCCTCTCTGCAGTTCTCACCCCCCTCCTCCCTCCCCAGTCTATTCCCCTCGGATTTCTCTGTCCTATCCTTCCCCAACCCTTTCCCTCCACTCCCCCCCTCCTCATGAGTTGATTTCCCTCTCTCTGCCACTCCTCCTCACCTTAATCTATTCCCTTATCTTCCGATCCCCTCCCCCACCCCTTACCTTCCCGCAGGACTTCTATTCCCCTGTAAACCTCCCCTATCCCATACTTTACTGCAGGACTTCTATTCCCCTGTAACCCTCCCCTATCCCATACCTTCCCCCAGGACTTCTATTTCCCTGTAACCCTCCCCTATCCCATACTTTACTGCAGGACTTCTATTCCCCTGTAACCCTCCCCTATCCCATACCTTCCCCCAGGACTTCTATTTCCCTGTAACCCTCCCCCATCCCTTCCCTTCCTGCAGGACTTCTATTCCACTGTAACCCTCCCCTATCCCATACTTTACTGCAGGACTTCTATTCCCCAGTAACCCTCCCCTATCCCATATGTTCCCCCAGGACTTCTATTTCCCTGTAACCATCCCCTATCCCATACCTTCCCCCAGGACTTCTATTCCCCTGTTACCCTCCCCTATCCCATACCTTCCCGCAGGACTTCTATTTCCCTGTAACCCTCCCCTATCCCATACCTTCCCCCAGGACTTCTATTTCCCTGTAACCCTCCCCTATCCCATACCTTTCCCCAGGACTTCCCCTATCCCATACCCTACCCTAGGACTTCTATTCCCCTGTAACCCTCCCCTATCCCATACCTTCCCCCAGGACTTCTATTTCCCTGTAACCCTCCCCTATCCCATACCTTCCCCCAGGACTTCTATTCCCCTGTAACCCTCCCCTATCCCATACCTTCCCCCAGGATTTCTATTCCCCTGTAACCCTCCCCTATCCCATACCTTCCCCCAGGATTTCTATTCCCCTGTAACCCTCCCCTATCCCATACCTTCCCCCAGGACTTCTATTCCCCTGTAACCCTCCCTATCCCATACCTTCCCGTAGGACTTCTATTCCCCTGTAATCCTCCCCCATCCCTTCCCTTCCAGCGGGACTTCTTTTCCCCTGTCACCCTCTCCCATCCCTTCCCTTCCCGCAGGACTTCTTTTCCCCTGTAACCCTCCCCATCACTTCCCTTTCCCAGGACTTCTATTCCCCTGTAACCCTCCCCCATCACTTCCCTTTCCCAGGACTTCTATTCCCCTGTAACCCTCTCCCATCCCTTCCCTTCCCGCAAGACTTCTATTCCGCTGTAACCCTCCCCCATCACTCCCCTCCGCAGGACTTTTATTCCCCTGTAACCCTCCCCCATCCCTTCCCTTCCTGCAGGACTTCTATTCCCTGTAACCCTCTCCCATCCCTTCCCATCCCCAGGACTTCTATTCCCCTCTCTCCTCTCCCATCCCTTTCCTTCCTGCAGGACTTCTATTCCTCTGTAGCCCTTCCCCATCACTTCCCTTCCCGCAGGATTTCTATTCCCCTCTCCCCCTCCCCCATCCCTTCCCTTCCCACAGGACTTCTATTCCCCTGTCTCCCTCCGCTCCTTCCCAAGTCTCTTCCCCTGTTCCCTCCCCTTCCCCTTCCTCACCCCCTTACCTGGCCCCACCCCCCACCCAGTCCATTTTCCTAAACACCTGCCCTCCCCTTCCCCGTCGTGCTTCCACTCCCCTCTCCTCTCTCTATCACCTCCCACCACCCACTGTCATACCCTGCATAGAAGGTGCGCCTTATACGAGAGTAGAAGCCCTGGTACCCCTTACACCAGCTGAGTCTAGATTCCTATAGTCCTCTAGTTGCACCTTTATAGTATGAACCTGAGTCAGGGGTGCGTCTTATACATGAGATGCGCCTTTACCTGAGATATTACGGTAGCTACCCCCCACTCCCATCCCCCACCCTCCGCATGCACTTCTCTCTGCCCTCTCCTCGCCCACTCTATTCCCCTATCCTCCCCTGCCCTTGCCAACCTTCCCTCCCCCACACAAGTCCATTCCCTCCTCTCCCCACCCCTCCCAACCCCAGTCCAATTCCCTGTCCTTCCACCACTCCCCCTTCCCTGCTATTTCCACACCATTCCCATCCCCCACCCCACGAGCTCAACCCCCACCCCCCCCCCACTCTCCTTGACAGTCCTTATTAGCTTAGGAAATTGGCGGTGGGTGTAGATATTGATTGTAGGACAGAGACAATGGGAGGAGATTGTATCCAGCCTCTGTTCATTTCACAACCTCTTAACCCTTCAAGGACCGCTGATGCAGGAGTGCATCATGCCCACTGGTCATCATGATGCACCAATGAAGTGCTGGTGAGACTGCTCACCAGCACTTCATTAGTGCATCATGCCAGCCCTTCGGGAGTGTATCCACCCTGCAGGCTGGGCATGATGCATGAATGACGCCGTGACGAGTTATTCATGCATCATGATGACCAATGGGCGTGGCGCATTCACATGCTTTCAGTCTTTTGAGGGTAAAGGGTTTAGATAAGGCACGGATAAGGCTAGAGAAAATGTCCCTGGCACGGACTGGATGATCGGCCGAGCAGACGTGGACATAAAAAGATAGGAGAGAGCAAAGATGCCATCTTCACAGGGAGTTGAGTAATAGTAGGAAAATTGGTAAAAATGTTGTTTTTTTTGTGAAGGTTCTGCTGGATATGGACTGTGTTGCCGTTGGTGAGTAGGCCCTGCTCTGGACAAAACCAATGAAAGTCTGACTATTGGAGGCTGGATGAGCTGATGAAAGCTTGTGAAAATATAACTTTGAGCAGATAACCTTTGAGGTCACTGTTTCATTAAAGTAGCCCTGGCGAGTTACTCAGAAGCCCTTAGATGAAGAAGAACAAAAAGGATTATATATCAGCATTATCTCAATCAGTGACTAGAAAGGTGTATTCATCGGAGGAAAGTTGATATAAAAAGATGTGCCGAGGTTGGCATCACATGGGGCACAGAACTGACAAAAAGTGGCAAAAATACTTATAAAAAAATGAGGTTAAAAGGGAAAGGTCACTTGACAACAACTGGTGCTGATTTATTCCGCACCACCTAGTATGTACTACTACTGTACACCTTGTGTCAGGTACCTATCATCATGGCATGGCTCATTCTCACGAGAGTGGTGCAACATTTCTTGTTTTATTTCAAGAAAATAAGACGACAATCTAATGATATACAGTATCAATTAATCAATTGATGATGAAATTGAATAATTAAATGGCATAATTCATATGGGAGAGAATGCCATGGTTTAGGAAAGTCAACAATCATTAACATTTAGCTGGTTCCACAGGCATGTTCAGACCGTTTAGAAAATTGGTCAGATTGGCACTTAATTGCCCAACAGACAGCAACTAACGCTTATGAAGCCATAAGCGTTGATTCCACCAAGATGGAATCGTGATATTTTGCCATCGGTTTGCATGGGCTTGCATCGGCGACAATTTTGGACCATGGTCCATCTTACGGCCAGAAATCGTTCAACAATTGTTCTCTGCGGAAGTGCTCAAAATTTGCAATCGTTTGGCATCGCCGATGCAAAACGATACTCATGATAGTTGGCCAACAAAATCAAATCAGTCTGATTTTATCAGCCACCTATCTGCCTGACAATCGTGAACAACTTTTCTTTTCCACTGGTGGAAGAGGTAAAAATATGATCATGCCCTTTTGAAATTTCTTCGATCGGGCCCCTATCAGCCTGACAAAAAGTTGGGCCAATAGGGAGCCAATAGGAGAAATCCCAGAAATCGACCCACTGTCGGCCTGACAAAATCAATAGTTTTGGTGAAATCGCAGCTATATTTATTCTTCATCACATTTTGGCACAACATGTGAGCATGACCCAGGTGTAAAAGTTAAACGTGGGTGCAGGTGTGGTGGGTGTGAAACAGGTGTTACAGCCCTCAAACTACAACAATACACCTGGGGAAATGGCGGATAGAGAGGATGGGGTAAGATGGGACGATGGGAGTGCAAGCATATTCCAGGCCTGCACTGTAAAATAGAACTGTTGAATCCACCAGGGATCCTTCTAACACTGAACAGTGAACCAACATAATCATACAACAGGGGGCCAGTGTAGTTTTTACTAGAAGCCCTGGGTGGCAGTGTGGTGTTACAAGGACTCTCTGTGAAAATAATGACATCTCTGTGAAAATAACAAAAGGACCCCAGACAGGTAAAATCAACAGGAGGACAAGGCCACTCCTTAAAATCGACAAGGGACATGGGGGTGGGTGACAAGGGACAAAATCACTTCTTAAAATCGACAAGAGGGCAATGCCATTTCTTAAAATCGACAAGGGACATAGCCTAGGGGTGGGTGACAAGAGACAAGACCCATTTCTTAAAATCGACAAAGACATGGGACCCCCCTGTCTAGGGCCCTAACAAATGATCTCTTGCAACTTTGGGATGAGGAATCCTTCCTAATTTCGACAACACTTTTTTTTCAGTATGAGTCCAATACTTTGATAATCCTAACATCCCATTTAGCACTGGTTCACAGGCCTAAATCGGTCAGATTAGCCCTAATCCTATGATTTTTTCGATACTTTTGATATATCGAACTCATCGGATTAGGACTATTCCGGCCGATTCTACACATTCTGTGTCAGTCAGGTCCATTTTTTTACTAATCCGACTGATTTTTATGGCAAATGTATGAAAAAAAAACGTTGAATTAGCAGAAAATGGACTCGACCAACACAGTGGAACCAGCCCTTTACTCTGACGTGATTTATTGATTTATACAGTTTTGACACGATTAAAGATTTACTCCAATGGGGCCCCACTGGAAGGGGTTGTCCCGCTGGATTCCGATACGACGATCTGCAAAATTAGCAGGAGCCAATGAATCCACAGTACAATGTAGGCTGTATGACCCAGGTGTACAGGTGTTCCTAGTCCTACAGTACAATGTAGGATGTATGACCCAGGTGTACAGGTGTTCCTAGTCCTACAGTACAATGTAGGATGTATGACCCAGGTGTACAGGTGTTCCTAGTCCTACAGTAAAATGTAGGCTGTATGACCTGTATGTAGGTGTACAGGTGTTCCTAGTCCTACAGTACAATGTAGGCTGTATGACCCAGGTGTACAGGTGTTCCTAGTCCTACAGTACAATGTAGGATGTATGACCCAGGTGTACAGGTGTTCCTAGTCCTACAGTACAATGTAGGATGTATGACCCAGGTGTACAGGTGTTCCTAGTCCTACAGTACAATGTAGGATGTATGACCCAGGTGTACAGGTGTTCCTAGTCCTACAGTACAATGTAGGCTGTATGACCTGTATGTAGGTGTACAGGTGTTCCTAGTCCTACAGTACAATGTAGGCTGTATGACCCAGGTGTACAGGTGTTCCTAGTCCTACAGTAAAATGTAGGCTGTATGACCCAGGTCTACAGGTGTTCCTAGTCCTACAGTACAATGTAGGCTGTATGACCTGTATGTAGGTGTACAGGTGTTCCTAGTCCTACAGTACAATGTAGGATGTATGACCCAGGTGTACAGGTGTTCCTAGTCCTACAGTACAATGTAGGCTGTATGACCTGTATGTAGGTGTACAGGTGTTCCTAGTCCGCCAGTACAATGTAGGCTGTATGACCTGTATGTAGGTGTACAGGTGTTCCTAGTCCTACAGTACAATATAGGCTGTATGACCCAGGTGTACAGGTGTTCCTAGTCCTACAGTACAACGTAGGCTGTATGACCCAGGTGTACAGGTGTTCCTAGTCCTACAGTACAATGTAGGCTGTATGACCCAGGTGTACAGGTGTTCCTAGTCCTACAGTACAATGTAGGCTGTATGACCCAGGTGTACAGGTGTTCCTAGTCCTACAGTACAATGTAGGCTGTATGACCCAGGTGTACAGGTGTTCCTAGTCCTACAGTACAATGTAGGCTGTATGACCCAGGTGTACAGGTGTTCCTAGTCCTACAGTACAATGTAGGCTGTATGACCTGTATGTAGGTGTACAGGTGTTCCTAGTCCTACAGTACAATGTAGGCTGTATGACCCAGGTGTACAGGTGTTCCTAGTCCTACAGTACAATGTAGGCTGTATGACCTGTATGTAGGTGTACAGGTGTTCCTAGTCCTACAGTACAATGTAGGCTGTATGACCCAGGTGTACAGGTGTTCCTAGTCCTACAGTACAACGTAGGCTGTATGACCTGTATGTAGGTGTACAGGTGTTCCTAGTCCTACAGTACAATGTAGGCTGTATGACCCAGGTGTACAGGTGTTCCTAGTCCTATAGTACAATGTAGGCTGTATGACCCAGGTGTACAGGTGTTCCTAGTCCTACAGTACAATGTAGGCTGTATGACCCAGGTGTACAACTGTTTCTAGTCCTACAGTACAATGTAGGCTGTATGACCCAGGTGTACAGGTGTTCCTAGTCCTACAGTACAATGTAGGATGTATGACCCAGGTGTACAGGTGTTCCTAGTCCTACAGTACAATGTAGGCTGTATGACCTGTATGTAGGTGTACAGGTGTTCCTAGTCCTACAGTACAATGTAGGCTGTATGACCCAGGTGTACAGGTGTTCCTAGTCCTACAGTACAATGTAGGCTGTATGACCTGTATGTAGGTGTACAGGTGTTCCTAGTCCTACAGTACAATGTAGGCTGTATGACCTGTCTGTAGGTGTACAGGTGTTCCTAGTCCTACAGTACAATGTAGGCTGTATGACCCAGGTGTACAGGTGTTCCTAGTCCTACAGTACAATGTAGGATGTATGACCCAGGTGTACAGGTGTTCCTAGTCCTACAGTACAATGTAGGCTGTATGACCCAGGTGTACAGGTGTTCCTAGTCCTACAGTACAATGTAGGATGTATGACCCAGGTGTACAGGTGTTCCTAGTCCTACAGTACAATGTAGGCTGTATGACCTGTATGTAGGTGTGCAGGTGTTCCTAGTCCTACAGTACAATGTAGGCTGTATGACCCAGGTGTACAGGTGTTCCTAGTCCTACAGTACAATGTAGGCTGTAGGACCTATATGTAGGTGTACAGGTGTTCCTAGTCCGCCAGTACAATGTAGGCTGTATGACCCAGGTGTACAGGTGTTCCTAGTCCTACAGTACAATATAGGCTGTATGACCTGTCTGTAGGTGTACAGGTGTTCCTAGTCCTACAGTACAATGTAGGCTGTATGACCTGTATGTAGGTGTACAGGTGTTCCTAGTCCTACAGTACAATGTAGGCTGTATGACCTGTATGTAGGTGTACAGGTGTTCCTAGTCCTACAGTACAATGTAGGCTGTATGACCTGTATGTAGGTGTACAGGTGTTCCTAGTCCTACAGTACAATGTAGGCTGTATGACCTGTATGTAGGTGTACAGGTGTTCCTAGTCCTACAGTACAATGTAGGCTGTAGGACCTGTATGTAGGTGTGCAGGTGTTCCTAGTCCTACAGTACAATGTAGGCTGTATGACCCAGGTGTACAGGTGTTCCTAGTCCTACAGTACAATGTAGGCTCTATGACCTGTATGTAGGTGTACAGGTGTTCCTAGTCCTACAGTACAATGTAGGCTGTATGACCCAGGTGTACAGGTGTTCCTAGTCCTACAGTACAATGTAGGCTGTATGACCTGTATGTAGGTGTACAGGTGTTCCTAGTCCTACAGTACAATGTAGGATGTATGACCCAGGTGTACAGGTGTTCCTAGTCCTACAGTACAATGTAGGCTGTATGACCTGTATGTAGGTGTACAGGTGTTCCTAGTCCTACAGTACAATGTAGGCTGTATGACCTGTATGTAGGTGTACAGGTGTTCCTAGTCCTACAGTACAATGTAGGCTGTATGACGCAGGTGTACAGGTGTTACTAGTCCTACAGTACAATGTAGGCTGTATGACCTGTCTGTAGTTGTGCAGGTGTTCCTAGTCATTGTGCTTCAATGGCACCCTTACTGGATGACTTCATGCACATAAGGTTGCCCTTTTAGAGCCCAATCTTCATTCTACACCTTACCACTAGTGCCACCTCTTTACCACACTGTAAAAAATAACTGTTGCATCCACCAGGGATCCTCGTCAAACTGAACAGTGGACCACCGTTATTGTATTACAGTGAACCCATGTTGAACCAGTGTAGTTTTTACAAGAAGCCCCAGGTGGCAATACAGTGGTACACAAATGTACAAGGAATCTCTGTGAAAATACCGACGAATCCCGGGCAACTTTTGGGACGAGGATCCCATTCTTATTTCAATGACATTTTTTTTACAGTGTCCATGAAGTTGTTGCTGTTTCCACTGTTCAGTCCCTCTTCAACCATGGCACATATAACAGCAAATGTACTAAAAATCCCAGTAGGTAATTAAAGTTTAGATCACATCAAACAGACAAGGTACGGCACTGAGAACAAGACCTTCACATTCTGGCATGTCTGTTTCTTTTTTTATCATTTCAACATCTGATCAAATAATAAAGAAAAAAATGGGAAGGGGAGAAAGTCATGGTTGATTACAGTAGAATTATGTATACACCTACCTGTGGTGCCCAAACACATGTAAAAGGGATGTGGATGAATCCACCAATATGTACAGGAAGGCATTTCTCAATATGGTACGACTAGACAGAACCAGTACGACTTGAAACCCTCAATATCAGAGTAGGTGATCGTGGGTAACACACTGTGACTACTCTGTACGAGCAGCACTTAAGGCAGTAGTTACATAGGGTTTGGTAGGGCAGTCATACCAGTGTGGTTATTAGCAACCACTAGATGCAGGGCTGTAATGGCATTTAACTGAGGGACCTCACTATCTTGCTGTCATGTAGCTGACATTTATAATATTTCACTGCAGCAGAACCATCTCCCTCAATTAGCCCTTTAAGTGCTGCTGATGCAGGAGTGCAACATGTCCATTGGTCGGCATAATGCTTCAAGAAGTGCTGGTGAGACTGAAATACAGAGCAGCGGACACCAGCCAGAAATTTTACTCTTGTTCGTGTATAGCTTCTCATTCTCTGTTCCTCTCGTTCACTCTCTGTCTGACTCTCTCTCTCTCTCTCTCTCTCTCCGACATGCTTTTTCTATCCCTATCTCTCTAGCTCTCTCTTCCTCCCATAAACTGTTTCTTCCTACCTATAAGAGCTATCTCCATCTCCGTCTCCCTCTGTCTCTGTCTCCCTCTCCCTCTCCCCTGACTCTGTCTCCCTCTCCCTCTCTCTCTCTCTCCCTCTGTCTCTGTCCCTGTCTCTCTCCCTCTCCCCCTCGCTCTGTCTCTGTCTCTCTTCCTCCCTCTCCCTCTTCCTCTCTCTCTCTCTCTCTCTCTCTCTCTCTCTCTGTCTATCTCTATCTCTATCTCTTTCTCTGTCTGTTCACCTCCTATTCAGAGTCATACACCTAAAGTAGTCACCCTTACCCTCTCACCCTACATTCCAAATTAGTTCCCCCGTGACCTATATTGGATCAATACCCCGCCCGTGGTTGACTTAGTCTTATCAAATAGGTCCCAATTAGTGGTTTGGGTCGATATTTAATTCCTGCTTGTTCTGTATAATGAACCGGACAGCCAATTGGTCTGGACACCCTCATAGGCTGCTGATGCAGGAGTGCATCATGCCCCTTTGTTGTCATGAAGCGCTGGTCATTCCAGCATCATTATGATGGATGCATTGATACATCAGCTGCCCTATACGGGTTAATGAACAAGTAATCAATGGATAATTCATGACGAGTGTGTGTTAGTGAAGGATAATTACACGAGGGCGCATCAATGAACCACCATAATTATACAACAGGGAGTCAGCGTAGAATTTCCAGGTGGCAGGGTGGTGGTACAAGGAATCTGTGTGAAAACAATGTGAAAACAACGCAGGATCTCTGGCAACTTTAGGACGAGAGATCCTTCGTTTTTCGACAACAGTGTATGGTGTAAAAGTAGAAGGCCTCTGGGGTGGTCTTTAAGCCGCGGCCTATACTGTATGCCATGATACATTAATGCATGAATGTAGCCCTGACAAGCTACTCGCCAGGGCTACATTCATGCATCATGCTGACCCTACAGGGTTGATACACTCCCAGAGGTACGTCATGATGCACCAATGAAGTGCCGGTGAGCAGTCACACCAGCACTTCATTATGGGGACCAATGGACATGAACCAGTCCTGCATCAGTGTCTCTTAACACATTCAGATCTATAGTGTTTCACACTAAATTTTGCGCCCTAGGGAGTGCCATTACCTTTCAAAAACTGTTTAAATCATGTTGATATTCCTACTAGAAGTGAAATGGTGGTGGTCTAAGCTAAACACATGGGTATAAAATCCCGGAATCCTGATTGTTTCTACCATGATAAGGGAGATACAGCTTTGATAACATAGCATTCATATTTTCAAAAATGATGATTTGATCAAACTTCAAACATGCCTATTTCAGGAACCCCTTTATCAATTGAGATGAAACAAAGTGCACATGGTACCATTTTCATTTGGTTACCATGGCTACCAAATTCATGCAAAATCACTATTTTAATACTTTGGTTGCCATGGCAACCAGTATACTTGTTGAAAATGGACCAAATGCACAGAAGATTTTTCTGCCATATTTTTTTTTTGCATGGAAAAATCTCAAAAGTAGGCTTTCACTGAAAAAATAACATTATTTTACATTTTTATGGTTTCTTTTATTAAATATTGTTTAAATTGGGATGGTATTTCTTGTATTTTCCCTCATGTTTGGAAGCCCACCATATCTAAGAAATTAAAGTTAGACTCCAATAATTCAGTTTCCACAAGTGATCAACTCCCATATGCCAGACTCAGAAAAAATGGAAACGTTTGACTTATTCTTGAAGAAATGTGAAGATTCTGAAAATAGGCCAAAAATAAGCCTTCATATCAACTTTTAGGAACATTAGGCCTGAAAGGGATAACTCCTGAAGGGCCGCTGATGCATCAATGCATCATGCCCATTGCACTGCACACACCTTTAGATCAATTTAAAGCTCATTAAACTCTGCCTTTAATCACTGTTAAGCAACTTTGGGTGCAGATTGTAGCAACTTTACACTACTTAAATTTGAAGGTTCATGCAGTGCTGGTCGTCATGATGCACCAATGAAGTGCTGGTGAGACTGCTAACCAGCACTTAGTTGTAGCATCATGCCCACCCTCCGGAGTATATGTATCAACTCTGTACATTGTTATAAATAGGAGTTTGTGTTTTATAAGAGAAACGTCTTCCGTAAATGTACAAGGCAAGATTTACAGCAAAAGGCACTGGAACCAGAGACAGAGACAGGAAGTATTGATTATACTCTATACTCCTCATTTGATCTCTCCACTAACTTTTTCTTCTTCTTTTTTAATTTCCTAGCTGAAACACTACAATGTAGTTCTCTAGCTTGTCCTGAAGGCACTAAAATCTACAATACATAGAAGTGGAATATCTTTTTCCTTATGTGTCACTAGGAGAATGTCAAGTCCATCTAGAGGGCGTCGTCCCTATCTGTTGTAGCTCTGTGAGCTACAAAAATGTATAAGAACCTAACCAGGAGGGCGCTACTGGTCAGATATCCCAAAGGAGCTCGAAGGAGGAGGAGGGGGGGGGGTCTTGGGGGACGTCTGGCCCCAGAGGTGCCGATAAGGCCCCATGTCCGCCCCGACAGACTAATAAACCAAGACAAGACTCCTGACAAGCCCCCTCCCCCCATACAGACCATGGTATCCAATACTGGCTCTCTCTGATGGCTTCTTCAGACATTCTAACTTCTACTGGATATGGACTTTTGGTATATAGGGGGCCTGGAAGGCGATTCATAAGTCAAACGCTTATTGGGGGATAGGATTTGCTTAATTCCATCAGGATGGCAAAACAAAAATATATTTTGATCGTTTCCATGCTACTGACAACATGCAGCTAGTTTATGACTATCACGGACTAGTCATGAACGGTTATTATGATATTTTGGAAATTGAAGTCTGAATTAAAAACCTGGATATGTGACCATTTATGTTGCTGCAACTAGCAATGATATACTTTGGTGGTTTTCATATGGAGGTGTGTGGAATATGGCAAACCGAGGAGAAAGGATAAAAAAACAACGTTTTTTTTTTCAATTGATACCTATACGTAAAATCCTTAAGACGGAACCTTTTAGTAGAAGTTAAAAGTATATGTTGTCTACAATAATTCTAAAGTGACGTCATCACTAGGGTACATGTTGTCATGGTAACGATAACATCTGTTTCCACAGGTGCAGAAACTGGTGATGACACATATTGAAATCTGAAGGGTCTCCATGCAGTAAAATGTCAGATTGTTCTTGCCAGGTACCCGGTAATTATAGATGGTACAAATAATGGTAGCGTGGTATTTATTGAACCTGTGATAATCCTAACCCCCTCTTATTCCACTCAATATCCTATAGGATCCCATGTGTACAATGTATTCTAGTAAATTGTGGTGTTTTCATTTAGTTTGTACATTAATTTAAGCAGCAATTTAAGAAAAGATACTAAAAACAGAGTGTGTGTATTGGTGATAACGTGAGCTGTGAGGTAACAGCTTGTTTCAATAAAGTCTGCAGTACATTGTAGGGAAAATGCTGTCAGAATAAAAATGGATCTCTGGCAACTCTGGGACAAGATTTTCACCTTTATTTTCATAGAGATTCCTCATACCTCACTCTAACTATTATACCTTGAGAGAAATATTTTGAGGAATTGCAGAAAATCTGAAATTGTTTTGGACATGAATACATTGAGGAATAATTATAAAATTGGTGGTAATTTGCTGCGGAGCACTGACCTACATAAGGACCCCATCATCAACTGTCGTTCACAATTTTATCACATTTTATCATATAATAAAATGTTCTCCAAATCTAGGACTGCCTCCGTATCTAGTAAATTACTGAAATTAAAAGCGGCTCAGGTCCAAGGACACTGACCAAGCTGTGAACAGTAAAATTTGATTGGTCTCAGAATGGGGATAGGGACTACAGCATTTAATCATGGTGCAATTTAATACACCGTGCACATGATGCATAACCGTGACACGATCTGCGAAAAGGGGGATTAATGCAGGGGGTTTAAGACTCCCTCTCCCAGTATATGTCACAACTGTAGCCTTGGCAAGTGACTTGCATTCATGCATCATGCTGACTCTACAGGTTTGATACACTTCTGGGGTATCAGCATGATGCACCAATGAAGTAGACTTCACAAGACCTCACTGGTGCATCATGCCACCCCATGGGCATGATGCACTCCTGCATCAGCAGCCCTTAATGGGTTAACGCCCTCTCAATAGCTGAAGTCCTATCATAATTATGTGATGTAGAAAATACATCAGGCATCCATTGATGAATGAATGGACCTGTATGCACCACACATATAGAGAAAAGTTGAGGTTAAGACCCATTGAATATGTGGTTTGATTGATTGATTGATTTGTGTTTTACAGCACTTTAGCGGCACTAAGTGGCTATCCCGTGCTTCACAGGTTGATAATTTAACAGAGGAATGTGTCAGTGCCCGCGCATATGTGCACAACACACATCCTGAGGGGATAGGAAAGAGGAGATATAGACCCTTTTAAGTGGGCTAGGGAAGCCCGATTGAATATGTGGCCTGTGGATGCCTCCCACGCCTAGAGACTTAGGATGCAACTACCGTAATGGCCTGTTTAGCCGCCCAGGCGTTCATTAAATTCAATACCTTATATGAGACAGGCGCTTATTAGTATACTGTTTTCAGTGTTTGATATTGATTTCAATACCCCATAGCCCCTGGCACTTATGAAGACTGGTGCTTATTGGAGACCCCAGGACTTGAACGGGCCACTACGGTAGTAATTGGGAGGAGAAATAGACAGAGATGACCGACCGTGGCATACATTGTCATCGATCCACCCCTCAGGGCTGCTCACCATTGGTTTTAGAAATCATGCCGACAGATAATGCATTAATACACCGCATTTGATTGGCTGACCATGTCACATGATACATGTACCTATTATTACTACCTCCTACAGAGGAGAGCTGTAGGGAAGGAGGAGGTATAACATGTCATGTGTCCAATTATATGGTTAACCTGACCATGTGACTGTCATGTGACCTGTGTGTAGAGGGGTAGGGTCCTGGCTCACCTGCCTGTTATGGATGATATCCAGGTACCCGCACTCAATATCCAAAAGGGACACTGTCATATCTTGTTGTGCTATAAATGCTATCAAGTATACATGACTAAAAGGCAATACCTTGAGTAAGTTGATAATGAAATTGTATTTATTCCAGCATATTGTACAGTCTTAATGATACTAGTGTATAGGTAGGTGGCCTACGCTGGTCTGAGGTTAAAGGTAGGACACAGCAGACAGGTATATCAGAGGTATTTGTAACTAAGTGGGTGTGTGTGTACAGTGTACACATAGTACTACGATATACAATGTATAGTGATAGAAATATGTATAGAGTTATCATGTATATAAAGATAAAAGATTCCCATATATAACAACACCATCCGAGTTTTTCAAAAACACCCCCTTTCCCACGGACATTAGGTCAAAATGTACCTTTCTTGTTAAAATCAAGGAGGGGCTGAGATGATTTGACCAGAGTGACCTTGACTTAAGATGATCTATTCACGTCAACACCCCATAATTACACCACTCTAAGTCTCCATATTTTACACACAGAGACCAGACACCCACTCTGACTGGTTATAGAGCTTTCAGTTGAGGTTAAGTGGAAGAAACATTTCATCTGAATATTCCACAACAGGTTCACTCCCGGGAGTTCACTCAGCCTATTTTGAGAGTTTTAAAACCATAGTCCACTTGGCCTCTGTCACACGATTGAGCCATACATTTTCTATATAAATATCTGTGACACAGAGGACTCGTGGACTATCGATGTTACGCTTGGTGCTTACACCGATAGCTAAGGACTGCATTTATGCATTATACATGCAGTCTCTCTCTCTCTCTCTCTCTCTCTCTCTCTCTCTCTCTCTCTTGCCTATTATTATTTTAATACCCCCACACCCCTCTGACTATGTGTGCGGCTTCTACGTAGGGCTTTATGGTACTTCTCCCCTACCTCTCTCCCTGTATATCTCCATCTCCCTCAGTCTGCCTCCCTCCCTGTATCATTCTCCCACTATAACTACCCTACATTCACCTCCCATGCAGGCCTCACAGTCTGCACAGGCTGCCCAAATATTGAATATTTACTGAGGTCTGGTCACCAAAAAAGGCCTGTTGTTATGGTGCCCACCAGGGTCTGTGTATCCATGCACCCCTCCAGTCACACCCCAGGACAATGGGGTGTTTAAAGCTTTAACTCTTGAGGGGGACTGAGTGCATCATTCCCACTGATCGGCACGATGCACTAATGGAGTGCTGGCGACACTTCATTGGTGCATCATGCCGCCACTGCGGGAGTCGCTTTATGAAGCCTGTGTAGGGTTGGCATGATGCATTAATGCAGCCCTGGCCAGTTACTCACCAGGGCTGCATTCTCGCATCATGACTACCAATGGGCGTGATGCGTGATACACAACCGGCCTTTAAGGTTTAAAGGGTTAACCCTTTGGAGACAGCATTATATCTCCAAATTCACATTCCTGGGATACCATGATGCACCAATGCAGTACTGGTGAGTTGGTGTGCCAGCACTGCATGAATCATCATGACCGTCAGCATGCAGACATGGTGCATTAATTAATATGAGCCTCGGGATACCTACCTCGGGATACTTATGTTTGCTTATGGTGCATTCATTAATATGAGCCTCGGGATACCTACCTCGGGATACTTATGTTTGCATATGGTGCATTAATTAATATGAGCCTCGGGATACCTACCTCGGCATATTTATGTTTGCATATGGTGCATTCATTAATATGAGCCTCGGGATACTTATGTTTGCTTATGTTGCATTAATTAATATGAGCCTCGGGATACCTACCTCGGGATACTTATGTTTGCTTATGTTGCATTAATTAATATGAGCCTCGGGATACCTACCTCGGGATACTTATGTTTGCTTATGTTGCATTCATTAATATGAGCCTCGGGATACCTACCTCGGCATACTTATGTTTGCATATGGTGCATTAATTAATATGAGCCTCGGGATACCTACCTCGGGATACTTATGTTTGCATATGGTGCATTAATTAATATGAGCCTGGGGATACCTACCTCGGGATACTTATGTTTGCTTATGTTGCATTCATTATGAATAAAATCTCTGCATATATCCAGCTGCATTTCTCTGCTGCAAACTCATATCAACCCCCCCCCCCACTCCGTACATCAACTTCCCTATATCTCCTCTTTTCCATCTCCTCAGTTGTGTGTGGTATGGGTGGGCACATACACATTCCTCTGTGAAATTGCGTGATGTAGTTCTCGCCATGAATATGACCATTAGCTGTTGAAATGGCATTAAACATCTATTACTTACTCACGCACTCTGTACATCAACAAAGTGGAGATGTCTAGCACTTGTAAGAGACTCAGTCCAATCTCTGTAGAAACCACTATGGACCACCCAAGTAAAAAACCCAGATAACAAAGGGAACTGAGCACTCTTGTCATTGTTAAAATGTTTTAGTTCCAAGATGTGCTGTTTCTTTGCCTCAGCCCATCCAATAACAGCTTCCAGACCTCCCAACTTATTAAATCTTTACAGTAAATGACTGTCCCACATGGAATGGTGAAGATGCATTGCTTCTCTTTTTGTACCTTACCAAAATTGACAAGAAATTCACTGGACAGTTTAAACAGAGTTATCAGCTTAACCCTTTAAGGGCCAGTAATGTATTGAGGCATTGGTCATAATGCATAATGCATGAATGCAGCCCAGGTCAGTATCCTTCAGGGTTAATACGGTCCTGGAGGGTCGTCATGATGCTCCAATGAAGTGCTGGTGAGCAGACTCACCAGCACTTCATTGGTGCATCATGACGACCAATGGGCATGATGCATTAATGCATCAGCGGCCCTCAATGGGCTTATTCCCCGGGAAGGTGGCAGAGTAGTCTGTTTCTCAAAGTTTGTTGTTTTAAAAGAAGCTGAATTAATTAGGGATTATTCAAAGTTTCTTTCAGTCCTGGTTGACAGAACTATGACATGGGTTCTTTCTGGAAAAAGTGCCCCTTTGCATTTTTTTATTTTGAGGATCACTTGAGGACCAAAATAACTAAATAAACTTTGCCCGCCCACCCCTGTCTAGACACCCCACTGATCATTAACATTAAGCCATTGGTCAAATGGATGCATCAATGACGTGCTGGTGCGCCTCTTGGCTTGGTGCAACCAAGGAACGAAAGCCCCGAGGTGTCATGCTGACCCTCAAGGGTTAAATAGTCTCCCTTCTCAAACCATTTAGTTCTATCAGAGTCTGTTCTCTTGTGGTGACACTTTGTGAGTAGTCTACCTACAGTAATACCTGACATATAAGGCACACCTCCTGCATATATATATATATATATATATATATATATATATATATATATATATATATATATATATATATATATATACAGTCAATCGATGACATAGGTGCAGCTGGGACAGAATCTTGGTCATTTTAGTACTGATTGCAGCTGGGACAAAATCTTGGTCATTTTAGTACTGATCTGTAAAATGAAATCCTCACCTCTAAGGTGCACCCTCACTTCAGGTATCATCTATAAGTTTGTATCCTCAAGTATAAGCCGTGCCTTATATGCTAGGTATTACTGTACTGTAAGTTAAAAAGGCCTTCTATGCACACTGTGCCTATGCTATGGCTGATGGCCAGGTGTCTCTCTTTCTTATCTTGGTTACTGAGAACCTACACCTTCTATATAGTGGCTGCCCATCTGTGCAGGCCTTTTAAGTTTTAACCTTTATTCCTAGGTCTCTGTATAAACTACTTTGAGCCATTAACAGCTGTTATAACACAGATACAAAGTCATGGTACATTATCCTCAATGCTATCTTCTCATTGGCTGATTGACCGTGCATTATCTAGATGGATAATGCACTCCCAGTACAGGAGGTTAATTTCATCTCAGTTTTAAATGTCACAATCAATATTCCTGTGTTATTAGGTGGTTGATGTAAGAATAAGGGAATAAGGCACTTGGCGATGGATTTAGTTCCTTATAATCTGAGCTAGCATGTTGTCCCATGGGCGCCGCCATTGCTGGAGCTTGTTACCAGCAAGTTCTACTGATAAGAGCCATCAGATGGGTACCAGTCAACCCCCGAGAGGGCCGCAGTGAATCTTTGGGATTATCCCATTGGTTGATAATAAATCCTGCTAAGTCCGTAAAGCTCCTCAACCTCTCAATATAATACAGTCTAGAACACTCCCACGGCCAGGGCCTGTGACCTATCCCCTAAGTAATGCATTAGTGCATCATGCCCATCGGTACATATTATAGGCTGTTATAACACTGCTGGGCGAAGTGCATTATCCTGAATGCTGTGTTCTAATTCGGTGATTGACCGTGCATTATCTAGATGGATAATGCACTCCTGGCAAAGAAGGTTAGCTTCATCTCACCTTTAGACTTCACAATTGACACTCATGTGTTGTCATGTGGCTGATGGGTGATTTTTCTGTGTTATAACGGGAATAATGCACTCTGAGCCTATAATGCCCCTCGATGTCTCAATACAGTCTGGAGCACTCCCACAGCCATGCCCCGTGAATTATTCGCTAATGAATACATCAATGTATCACACCAATGGATTGTGATACACTTACAAGTTAAGCCCTGGTGAGATGGTTGTCAGGGCTACGTTTATGACCAATAGACATGATGCATTCATCCATCAAAGTTAACACCGATTTGGCAGCAAAGGTTATTTTCATGGTGAGAAAACTTCTTTGGACATCACACCTGCCAGAACTGTGTTATTCTTAAGGGATTCCTAGCCTAAAGCCTTTATTTTAAATGATTGGAGAATGAACATCAACCATTCAATCAGAGTTAAACGTTCTAAGTGAGTAATGGATGTTTTACGCCCATTTGACGGCTAAGGTCATATTCATGTCAGGAAAACTACAGTGGACAATTTCACAGTTAAATGTATGTAGGTGCATCAGACAGTCAGAGGGAATATAAAGGAGGCGATAAATAGTCCCTTTAAAGATGAGCTGGCTAATCTAGACCCTCAGACTCAGTGTTCTTGAAAATGAATGGATGCAGAAGCCATCTGTAAGTCTGAATCCGATAGGTTATAGCTTCCACATGTTTTTGTAGTATTTAATGCCCAAACACTTGAAACTGACTGGCTCTTAAATAAATGTGGGAATATACATAGAAATAGTGTGGTGGGACCTATATATAGGATTAGCCTGCAGACAAAGGTTTACATAAAGCTGGTTCCGGAAATTGTCTTTGGCACCTCTATATTCCCCATATGAAGCATATATAGTGGCACACCATACACTCATCAGGCATTGCTGCCGGTATGTAAGGTCTACAGATTAGTGCGACATATCTAAGATTTCCTGTGGAGGTGAGAGTAAACCATTAATACCATTTATAACACGACTCGGCAAAGTCGTGGTGCATTATCTTGAATGCTGCGTTCTGATTAGCTGATTGACAGTGCATCATCTAGATGGATAATGCACTCACAGACTGGTACATTGTCGTCGGACATGTCCCGTGCTTTATTCCCTAAATAACATAATACTGCAGAGACCTGTATAAGCAGCCAGGTGCTTATGTATTTCAATCTGCCTCTGTGCCCAGCCCTAATTTAAGGTGTTTATTCAAGACTTTAATTATAATGCATTATTCAATTCCAATGTTACAGTACCTTAGCTCTTATTCTAGACCAACGCTCATTAGATGTTGCTATATTTGTTACTATGAGGATTGTGCTGGTTGCTATGGGGATTGTGCTGGCTGCTATGAGGTTAATGCTGGATTCTATGTGGTTCATGTTGGTTGCTATGGGGTTTATGCTAGTTGCTATGGGGATAATGCTGGTTACTAGGGTGTTTCTGCTGGTTGCTATGGGATTTATCTTGATTACTATGGGTCTTTGCTGGTTGCTTTGGAATTTATCTTGGTAACTATGGGTTTATGCTGGTTGCTATGGGATTTATCTTGGCTACTATAGAGTTTATGTTGTTCGCTATGTGATTTGTACTTGTTACTATGGGGTATATCCTGGTTTCTATGTTGATTATCTTGGTTACTATCAGGTTTATACCAGTTACTATGGGGATTTTGGTGGTTACTGTGTAGTGTGTGTTGGTTACTTTGAACTTTCTGCTGGTTATTATGGGGCTTAACACCAGTTGCTATTATGAGGTTTGAGCTGGCTACTTTAGATTAGTTACACACGACTTGACCTTGTGCCAAACTGCGTGAATGTGTAAACGGCTGACGTAGGAAGCCAGATGTTTGTAAAAACTCCAGTGGGGCTACACTCCCTAGCAGAGATATGCTAAATGTTGAAATTCCCTGAAGAAGTGTGATTTGTGGTAAGGCTTTGGAAGTCTCTTAGGTCTAATTTTGTGATGAGGGCTAGTCAAATAGGTGCGATCTATAACTTAGTATAAGGCACTATATTTGTTATACAGTAAAACAGTGTAATTTCTACAATGAAGCCCCAGAATATAATACAGTGAAGCACCATACATTATGAGAAATCTCTGTGATGATAACTGAGAAAGCTTTGTCCCAATAGTTATTTTGACAGCATTTTATCTTCAGTCTAGACTGCAGACTGCCCTGTGTGCACTACTCTCCAAGTAGCTCAGTGATTTACTCTGCCTGATGCTGACCATGTGTTAGGGAGCAGTTGGTAACTTGTGTGGCTTCCTGTTGGTATGGAGGGAGCAGCCATTACTCAAACTAAACAGACCTCCCTCCTCGCTACCACAATAACTAGACTATAAGTCTCTTCAGTATGATAGGAGCAATTGCTAACAGTTTTTCCTTCCTGGCATTTATTGCAATCTCTCGGATACGAGTCGCGTAGTTTGAGTAGTTCAGCACTGTTTTATAGTCAGTTCTCATATACCGGAAAAACCCTGTGTACAATTAACACTCCCATAATATGGGGGTGTGACTTATATTATAAGCCACACCCTGAGTACAGGGCTTGGCTATAAGCTGTATCAGAAGCCTGAAATGGTCTCCATTCCTTACTTTAGTCTAAGTAAAATCCTGCATATGGGCCGCACCCTAAGTTTCTAGAGATGCTGTAAGCCACACCAGGGGCCTGAAATGGTGTAAAAACCATGACTAGTATGCAGGGTTGTATGGTTACATAAATTCTCTCGTATAAGCGGCAGCTAGTACCAGAACCCAAATCAAAATGCAGCTTACAGGAGTTTTCAAAAGTCAGGATGTGGCTTATATGAGGGTATTTGACACTGGTCATAGAACAGTATTATAACACAGCTGGGCAAAGTCATAGTGCATTATCCTTAATGCTGCGTTCTGATTGGCTGATTGACTGTGCATTATCCAGATTGATAATGCACTCCCAGCAAAGGAGGTTAACTCCATCTCACCTTTAGACTTCACAATTGATATAGAGGTGTTGTCAAGTGGCTGATGGGTAATTTTTCTGTGTTATAACGGTAAATAATGCACTTGGTCATGGCTGTGGTCATGCTCTAGACTGTATTGAGACATCTCGAGGCCCTCCCACAGCCATGCCCCGTGCATTATTCCCTAATTAAACTGTCAATTTTCAAGCCCTAGGTGCGGCTTACAACTTACTCCCATTATCTGGGTGCGGATTATACGAGGGTGCGGCTCATGGTGTCACAGTAGTATTCCGCCCCAGTAAACCTAGGACAGCTAAATAGTCCCAACTAAAAACAGTGTTTTGCTTGGTATAACTAGTGCCAGGGGACCTTATTTTTATCACAGATTAATAATTTTGGTACCAGAAGAAAGGTAACGATTTGGGGGGGGGGAAGTTGCAAAAGATTTTTGGTCACCATGGAAACCTATTGTGTCAGAGAGGGGTCCAAGGTCACATTTGTGACTTGTCAGGGGCGCCTGTATCATTTAATTTATTCAACATGATGGTTTCCATGGCAACTGGTGTAAAAACGGATCTGACTTATTTATGAACGCCATCAAATTAGAACCCGATTGACGCCAGTTTTATAGTAGAAGATGGGGGGGAATTCAGAACATCCTTGGCCCTATTAGTACCGTGACACCTTAAATGGGTGGCTGGGTGGGGTGATTTTGGCCACATTTTGGGCTCTTGTGAGGACTCAATACAAACTGGATGATTGTTTTGTATTAAAATAGCTACATTAAGTGTAGGAGAAGCTATTATGGTTATTTTTTCTTTGAATTCGTCTGGGATTTGCGTATGATTGACCTTTTTTCACTCCAGATGGGGCAGATGGGGCTACTTGGTACAGAAAGTGGTTCCAGGGCTCCTCCATAAAAATTACCTTGAAATCCTCTAGAAATGCTAATAAATAGCACAAATTATGCTTCTTCTATTCAGAACATATGGAATATTCCTTTGAAAATAGGATTTTAGTGAAACCTCAGAATTTTTAATTGTGTAGTCAAGCCTTGCTAGGGAAAATAAACAGCCATCATCCAAAAAATACCACATTTTGCACCAAATCATGCAGATTTTGACCTAGTTTTGGGGACATTGCCCTTGTTTTGATTACTCTCATGCTTTTAGGTATTAGATGGGATCTTAACCAGTTATACATTATTGTTGTCAATGTGTTAAGGCATCATATGAGGGTAGTTTGCCATAACAAAGTCAGATCCAATCTTTCGGTAGAGCAAGCCAAAGAAAGGTCCCCGTTTTTAACCCCTAAAATACAAAAAATTGACCCCTGAGGGACCCCTCACCCATATTTCAATAGGCTCCATGGTCATAAATATACAAATTTTCCATGTAAAAAGTTGAGATTCATGTCAGGGAGGTAAATATCTTCATTTCTGGGCAAACTATATATTGTCAGAAATAAAACCATAGTGTTGTAGATTTTAATACAATAGTAGAGAATAGTCCTGTGAGACATGGCGCGGCGACTTGTAATCTTGTGTCTAGGGCATACTATCATCTGGGCTTTTGGTAGTATATAGCACAAATTCAACCTGAACTACCCACTGCAGCTAAGTACTAATAGTCTGTAGACTGTCCATTCTGCATGCACCTCACTCAGCTCCCACAGGGACCTGTCTTATTCAATCTTCAATGCCATAGTCTACAGGTGTGTCATTATGAGTATACACTGTCTCAGATTACCACGAGCCTGCTCTGCCTGCCCCCCCCCCCACACACACCCAACTGCCAATCACTTGTAATAGTCTGTACCTCGTCACGGGCCAGTGGTCAGCAAACCGGCCAGATCACTCCACCTCTCTATAGAGGGGGAGCACAGTGTAAGTAACTCGGTGTACATACATGTTTTCAGTGTTCCACAAAATCGTTTATATAATGAAAGGAGTAATCAAATTAATCTTTCATCACCAATAGCAGATACATATTCTGAGAAAGCATTATTTCAATGTAAACTAAAAATTTTACACAGAAAAGAATGTAGCAGTTCCACAAGGTGGCCTTACACTTCAACCTCCTCTGATTTACAAAAATGCACATATGGCAACACACACTTTAGCACTGATTTCTCCATAGAGATCTTTGACAGTGAATACTTTGTTCAAATACAGAAAATATGATCCAATTGTACCATAACCCACTGAGATAAAACCTGTATTACATATATATAGTAGTTTCAAAACGAACAATTCTAAAACAAAGGCTACAGGGATGCATTTCTGAATCTTAAAATGCTCTTATGCTAATCTGCCATAGGGCTCCAAATGATGAAATGTCTTATCTGCGAATAAAATCGAAAGTATGAGATATATTCTGAAAATTCCTTCACTGATAAGTAAAGTACACACACTGTTGTTATTACATTAGAATAGTGAGCAGGAATAGTCCATAGCAGAGGAGCCACAAACAAAAATAGATTGCAAGGCCTCCCTATCCCTTACACCGTGGCGACTGTGAACCATACACTAGTCTACTCATCTCACAAGTAGTACTCACTAGTCGCTGCGCTAAAAATTACCCCAGCTGTTAACTGGGTGGCTGGGTGGGGTGATTTTGGCCACATTTTGGGCTCTTGTAAGGACTCAATCCAAACTGGATGATTTTTTTGTATTAAAATAGCTAAATTAAGTGTAGGAGAAGCTATTGTGGTCATCTTTTCTTTGAATTTGTCTGGGATTTGCGTATGATTGACCTTTTTTCACCCCAGATGGGGCAGATGGGGCTACTTGGTACAGAAAGTGGTTCCAGGGCTCCTCCATAAAAATTACCTTGAAAGCCTCTAGAAATGCTAATAAATAGCACAAATTATGCCTCTTCTATTCAGAACATATGAAATATTCCTTTGAAAATAGGATTTTAGTCAAACCTCAGAATTTTTAATTGTGTAGTCAAGCTTTGCTAGGGAAAATAAACAGCCATCTTCCAAAAAAATACCACATTTTGCGCCAAATCATGCAGATTTTGGCCTAGTTTTGGGGACATTGCCCTTGTTTTGATTACTCTCATGCTTTTAGGTATTAGATGGGATCTTAACCAGTTATACATTATTGTTGTCAATGTGTTAAGGCATCATATGAGGGTAGTTTGCCATAACAAAGTCAGATCCAATTTTTCGGTAGAGCAAGCCAAAGAAAGGTCCCCGTTTTTGACTCCTAAAATACAAAAAATTGACCCCTGAGGGACCCCTCACCCATATTTCAATAGGCTCCATGGTCATAAATATACAAATTTTCCATGTAAAAAGTTGAGATTCATGTCATAGAGGTAAATATCTTCATTTCTGGGCAAACTCTATATTGTCGGATAAAAATGACCCCAGCTGTTAAGGTGTCACAGTAGTATTCCGCCCCAGTAAACCTAGGACAGCTAAATAGTCCCAACTGAAAACAGTGTTTTGCTTGGTATAACCAGTGCCAGGGGACCTTATTTTTATCGCAGATTAATAATTTGGATTTTGGGGGAAAAAGTTGCAAAGCATTTTTGGTCACCATGGAAACCTATTGTGTCAGAGAGGGGTCCAAGGTCACATTTGTGACTTGTCAGGGGCGCCTGTATCATTTAATGGTGGTTTCCATGGCAACTGGTGCAAAAACGGATCTGACTCTGTTATGGTTGACCATGCTAAAAAAATCAAGAATGACTTCAGCTTTAATTTAAGTCTTTATTTATGAACGCCATCAAATAAGAACCCGATTGACGCCAGTTTTATGGTGGAAGACGGGGGGGAATTCAGAACATCCTTGGCCCTATTAGTACCGTGACACCTTATACGAGGGAATTTACGGTATAAGGCACACCTCCAACTTTTGGTGATGGGCTATCCCCCCCATATCAGCCATGGGCTATATGTACAGTATTAGATTCTGTAATCAAAAGTGTAGAATTATTTATCTCATGTGTTTATTCAGGCTATTACTGTGAAATGGTGACTAAAGCGCTGGTTCCACAGGTGTTGGTCGGAATAACCTTAACCCGACAATTTATAATATTGCAAAAGTATGGAATAAATGGCCAGATTAGCAACCAATTCGCCCAACCAGCAGCAGTGGAACCAATGCTTTAGGTGTGCTGTTTTTTTGGACAAAAAGTTCTTAAACATGGCATGTTTCTTTTCTTTAACTGTGGCTCCATAAACTAGTATTACCCTGACAGGGGTACTATTAGCTTTAGGTAACTGAAGACTGGAATGTTGAAGTTGTACTGAAATGTTTCTTTTTCTGTAAAATAAATAAATTCCTACAGCATTTAGAAGTAGGGACTGCACTCAGTCCGACTCTTGGAAATATTCTTTGAAGCCTCCTCTTTCCAGCTGTACAGAAATTTAGAAGAAAAAAAAATGGTTAACCCTCTAAAGACCGCAAAGTGCTTTGGGTCATCCTGCTTTTTTGCTGTCATGATGTAGGAATGCAGTGCTGACGAGTTACTGGCGAGTTACTCACTGCCGCTGCATTCATGGATCAACTCTACAGGATGATACACTGTAGTGCTGCCATGATGCACCAAGGCTTAACACTTGCCAGCACTGCATTGGTGCATCATGACCATGAGGGGTGAATATGAGGCTGGTAGACATACAGGGTATAAAAGCAGTTGTACAGAACTTCTCCAGGGGTACTAGCTGTAGAGGGAGTGTATAGAGGCCAGGTGGGAATACATGAGTACTGGCTGAAAGGGAGGCAATTCCTGGGTAGCAGGATCCTTAGTGGAGACGCCATTGCTTGATCTGGTACCTTGGGAGATAAGCGGTGGTAACAACCAGCATGATGGGTACCAGTTGTTATCCAATGCACCTTTAAACTCTGCAGTGAATGAGAAAGTTTTCTCATTGGTTGCTAATGCATCCCACTACTTCCATATAGGATGAGTATTGAATAATGATAGGGTGAGAAACAAGGTAGAGGAAGCATTGCTAAGACTGGCAAAGACTAGAAGAGACTGCAGGTATGACTGGTCAGATTTTGTCAAAATCATTATTATTATGAAGACTCTGTAACAATTTAAGTGTGGCAGAATGCCTTGTTTATTTCCTGATGTTCACTTTGAATACCCTATCCTTTGTGTGAGTATCCTAGTATCAAGTGCCCATACATGAGTAAATATTGACACACAAGACACGCGGTACAAGGGGTCCTTAGTTCAGACACAGGCGTCATGGCACTTTTGAATATCAATGGACAAGGGGGCAGTCAGCAGAATGTATCAGATAGAAATTGACACGGCCGAATTCCAATAATTCTTAAATCCAATAAGGCGACATACCATTTATTACCGGCACCCATGTAGGTGCACTATCATAATAAAGCTAACCTAATCTAATATTCAACTTCTATAATGAGCGTTCCCACAGAAAAGATTCACCCTCTCGTAAGTTATCCTTTCCGCTCGTATCGGTCTCAATTATTCCTTGTATTACAGAAAGTTACAACAACAGTCTGTGGAGACTCCTTGTTCAATAATCTGAGTTCAATACACTGAAAAATATTCTTACTCACTTGACTCTGGATCCAGACTCAGGCAATGTCGCCAAAATGAGTATGCTTTGAGACACAGCCTAATCCTTGGGTGATACTCTGGCAGACCCTGAGGCTGATCCTGGGGTGATACTATGGCCCTGCCTGAGTATCATCCCAGGATTAGGTTGAGTCTCAAAACATACTCATTTTGGCGACAGACTGGATCCAGACTCAAGTGAGTAAGAATATTTTTTCAGTGTAGTCCATATGTTATATACATATATGTAATATACCTCTGGGTTCACCCTGTGTGCTTCCTCACTCCACCCATGGGTCCACACCTTGTACCCTTTAGGGCGAAATATGAGTTAATATACTTTGTCTTCATGATGTATTTGATGTGATATTTCCACTCATGGCACTATGTAACGATTGACATTCTCAGAATTCATGATGGCCAAAGAAATACCACTCCTCCTGAAGACATCATGCTGTCCTCAGAGGGTCTACACCTCCCTCCTCCCACTGCCTACACAAACAGGCAGTATGTGGTGTCCAGTATTGATCTGTGGGATTGGACTGCAATGGACCAATATCAGCCTCCTCCTCCTGCTGTAGCACCCAGGGTCAGGGATGCTCCACCCCTCCCTCCCTCCCTCCCTCCCTCCCTCCCTCCCACTACTCCTCTACTGCCACATGAAACTGTGTACTCTCTACTTTCACATAGAATTGGTGTAAATGTACTGCATATCCAACTGGTGTAAAAGAACAGGAGACTTTACCAGTCAATGCGAAAACTCGTCCAACATTGGCTTTTGCAAAATCACTGCCAGTCTGGTGGAAATTCCAAACTACCGGACGGAGTGTTGGGCTGTAATCTTGGGACCATGGGCTATATTTTCGTTTGAACGGCTTGCAAATTGGACCCTCAAGTTTTTACAGTCTAAAAGTAAAAGGCATTACTGTTTGTTAAAGTTTAAAGAGTGAAATGATTAAAATATTGAGTCAATTCTCTTGTTTCTCATTATTTCTTTCCTAATGATAATAATCTTGAAGTATTCTGTCTTGCCAAAATCAGTCCGGGCCTGCAAAACAAAAAAGAATCCAACACTTTAAATTTACAGCAGGCCCATAGTAACATATTGTATACTAATAGAGTGTGGTTTTGTGCTTTAATGTTATAGAATGTATGATTCCCCTCAAATTCCATCAAATAAAAACATGTTTTGGAACATAGGGGCATTATGTATTGTAAGAGAGCTTAGACTTGGAACAGACAGCAGTTCCCTCCCAAGGTCACTTCCCCAATTCCCCATGGTCACTTCTTCAATTCCCCATGGTCACATCCTATGGTCACTTCCCCATGGCCACTTCCTCCATTCCCATGGTCTCTTCCCCATGGTCACTTTTTCAATTTTCCATGGTCACTTCCTCAATTCCCCTTGGCCACCTGCTCCATTCCCTATGCTTTCTTCCCCATGATCACTTTCTCAATTCCCCATGGTCACTTCCACAGTTCCCCATGGTCACTTAATCAATTCCCATGGTCACTTCCCCATGGTCACTTCCTCAATTCCCCATGGTCAATTCCCCCTGGCCACTTCCTCCATTCTCCATGGTCACTCGCTCAATCCCCTATGGCCAGTTACCAATTGTCACTTCCCCATGTTCACTTTCCCAATTTCACATGACCACTTCCCCAATTCCCCCATGGCCACTTCCCTATTCCCCATGGTCACTTCCCCATGGTCATTTCCCTATGGTCACTTCCCTGGTTCCCTATGGTCACTTCCCTATGGTCACTTCCCCATGGTCACTTCCCCTATTCCCCATGGTCACTTCCCTAATTCCTTATGGTCACTTCCCTGATTCCCCATGGTCACTTCCCTGATTCCCCATGGTCACTTCTCTGATTCCCCATGGTTACTTCTCTTATTTCCAAGGGTCACTTCCCCATGGTCACTTCCCCTATTCCCCATGGTCACTTCCCTGATTCCCCATGGTCACTTCCCTGATTCCCCATGGTCACTTCTCTGATTCCCCATGGTTACTTCTCTTATTTCCAAGGGTCACTTCCCCATGGTCACTTACCCAATTCCCCATGGTCATTTACCCAATTCCTCATGGTCACTTGCCCAATTTCACCTCCCTATGGTGACTTCCCTATGGTCTCTTCCCCAACTCCTTATGGTTACTTCCCGGAGTACCCATGGTCACTTCCGTATGGTCACTTCCACATGTTCACTTCGCCACTTCACCATGGTCACTTCCCCAATTTCCCATGGTCACTTACTGATGGTCACTTCCCCATGGTCACTTCCCAAATTCCTCATGATTACTTCCCCATGGTCACTTCCTCAATTCCCCAAGGTCACTTCCCCCTATGGTCACTCCCCATGCCCACTTCCCCAAACTCCATGCTCACTTCCCCATTTCCCATGGTCACTTTTCCAGGTCACTTCCCAAATTGCCCATGGTCACTTCCCCATGGTGTATCATTTGAAAGTTCCCAAGTCATCATTTCTAATGTCCTAGTGCGTGCCAATAGTGTATTATTTGTGAATACTGGCTTGTCATAGTAACAATGGTGAAATTTTGTGAACATTCAATATGTCCCCAGCCCAGGACCAGGACCGTTTGACCATATCTCTTTGTACATGCTCATACTCTAAAGGGTGTGTGTCCCTTTAAGAGGTCATGTCAGCATTTACAGCTATATTTGGAGTTGCCAGTCTGTCTATTACTTTGTAGCAAAATATCAACAAGACACTCGCATGATTGGCAGCTACTTCTGACAGGTGCCAGTCTGTCTGCTCCCATTGTTACATTGTAGACACAGCGGCTGGGACAATGATTACCCATACTAGAAACACATACCACAATGTATTTTTCACCAAACTGAGAGAAAATTATCTCCTAATTAACCTGCCTGTTTTATACTTTAATATTGATGGTTTGAGGAAAAGAAAAGAGCATATGATTTGTTTTTTTGTTGTTAACTAGCACATGATAAGAAGAGATGAGCCTTCAAAGAAAACCCAGTGAAAAGGGTATTTGTCTGGTGTTACATATTCAAGAGTTAACACTGAGGTCTATGAGAAGGAAGATCTTTATGGCATTTTTCTTTACGTAAGCAGAATCTATACCAAAGAAATGATAGAAAACAAAGAAAATTGTGTGTTTAGGGAAAGCTTATCTATCTTAGAGCACAATAGAACACATGTTTTGGCTCTTCTATTCTTCATTTACATGACATTAGTTAGACCTGGGAAATGCCATACCTCTATAAAATCCAGAAACAGACCCCAACACCCATAAGAGTGTGGTTACATAAGAGCTTACAAATTCTAACAGCAAAACCACACTCTAATAACATCTGCAGGACTAGGTGGCCTGCAAGGGGACAAACTTTTCGTATAGATTGTTTTACCTACTAGTACAGGTCCCTAGCTCACCTAAAAGGGTCTATATCTCCTCTTTGCTATCCGCTTAGTGTGTCTGGTGCACATATGTGCAGGAACTGACACATTCATCTCTGAAATTGTGTAATGTATAGTTTTCTCGCCATGAATATGATTTTAGTTGTTGAAATGGCGTTATTAAACATTTATAACACACTCACTTCTACTGTTGATCTCCATATATAACGCATGGCTTATAGGGACTTAGCGGGACTCATTATCAGCCAATGAAATAATACCAGCCATTCAGTGTGGTCCTCTCGGGGGGGGGGCGGCGGTACCCATCAGATAAGTGTTATCAGTGATAAGAGCTAGGAACCAGCTTCAGCAATGACTGCGTCTTATAGCCTAAGCTTTGGGTGCACCTAATACATGGGGATTTTATAAACCCTGTATGGGGAATCTAAAGTTTTCAAGTTGAAGAGTCTGCACCTAAACTGACAACTTAGATGTGAAAGTGATTCTATATTTTTGTGTGCATAACATAATGTTTATAGTTTCTTGTCGACTTAAAACATTATCATGGTCAGATGTTTACAATCCTGTGCTCAAGCTACAGTAGACATCTTGAACATCTTCGCAAGAAAACACCGCCACACTACCAGCATGTTTGTACACTTTGGGCTGAGAAAACACCGCCACACTACCAGCATGTTTGTAGACTTTGGGCTGAGAAAACACTGCCACACTACCAGCATGTTTGTAGACTTTGGGCTGAGAAAACACTGCCACACTACCAGCATGTTTGTAGACTTTGGGCTGAGAAAACACTGCCACACTACCAGCATGTTTGTAGACTTTGGGCTAAGAAAACACTGCCACACTACCAGCATGTTTGTAGACTTTGGGCTAAGAAAACACTGACACACTACCAGCATGTTTGTAAATGTCAGGCTAAGAAAACACTGCCACACTACCAGCATGTTTGTAGACGTCAGGCTAAGAAAACACTGCCACACTACAGCATGTTTGTGGACTTTGGGCTGAGAAAACACTGCCACACTACCAGCATGTTTGTAGACTTTGGGCTAAGAAAACACTGCCACACTACCAGCATGTCTGTAGACTTTGGGCTGAGAAAACACTGCCACACTACCACCATGTTTGTAGATTTTGGGCTGAGAAAACACTGCCACACTACCAGCATGTTTGTAGACTTTGGGCTGAGAAAACACTGTCACACTACCAGCATGTTTGTAGACGTCAGGCTAAGAGAACACTGCCACACTACCAGCTTGTTTGTAGACTTTGGGCTGAGAAAACACTGCCACTACCAGCATGTTTGTGGACTTTGGGATGAGAAAACACTGCCACACTACCAGCATGTTTGTAGACTTTGGGCTAAGAAAACACTGACACACTACCAGCATGTTTGTAGACTTTGGGCTGAGAAAACACTGCCACACTACCAGCATGTTTATAGACTTTGGGCTAAGAAAACACTGCCACACTACCAGAATGTTTGTAGACTTTGGGCTGAGAAAACACTGCCACACTACCAGCATGTTTGTAGACTTTTGGCTGAGAAAACACTGCCACACTACCAGCATGTTTATAGACTTTGGGCTAAGAAAACACTGCCACACTACCAGAATGTTTGTAGACTTTGGGCTGAGAAAACACTGCCACACTACCAGCATGTCTGTAGACTTTGGGCTGAGAAAACACTGCCACACTACCAGCATGTTTGTAAACTGTGGGCTAAGAAAGCCGTAAACTAGAGTCTCTGAAGGCAGTGTATCTAGTAAACAGAAGGTATGATACCACATCTTTTCCTGTGCCCCTTCACACGTCCTCACTGTTAACGCCTCCTTCAGTCTCGGCAGGGGGAAGGATTCAATATTATTATTAGGTGCAGGAGCGGGGAGTCCTCCCAATCACATGTATTTAAAGGATGCTAATAAGCGAGTCCATCATGTCCATTGGTCTTTATTTATTTAGAGAATAGACAACGATCTTCTTCACATCAAGACTGTCTGTTGTCCTATAATGCACGAATGCATCTGAGTGCATTATAGGACAACAGGCAGTCAAGATGTGAAGAAGGAGCTGCCTATTGTCTTTATAAAACATAGTACATTTCATTCCAACCAATCAAGTACCCAATCAAGGTATTTTAGACCAATTAATTATACTTGACTGGTTTACCGCTATGGTGACCTTGCTCAGGCATGCACTGTACTCCTATAATGCACTCAAGGTCACTTCTATTGTGCAGCAGAGCACTGCCAGCCATTTTATAAAATCTGATAATGCACCAATGAAGTGCTGGCGAGTCTGCTTAATGCAGGCCCAGATGTCATAAACATGTGGAGCAACATGGTAAAAGAGTCAACCCCAGAAGGTTGGCATGATGCTTCAATAAAGTGCTAGTGAGCAGTCTTGCCAGCACGTCATTGGTGCATCATGACGACCAATGGGCATGATGTACTCCTGCATCGGCGGCCTTTATTGGATTAACTATCAGCCAATGAAATGATTCCAACTATTTACTGCATCTTTCTCAGGGCAGTGAAAACTGTTATCAGTGGGACCAGCTTCAGCAATGGCTGTGCCTATTAGACATCCTGCCACCCCAGTATAGAGGTATCAGGCAATGAAAGACATGTAATTCCAACTATGCATTGCGGACATCTTGGGGGGGGGGGGTCAGTTGGTAGCCATCTGATAATTGTTATCAGTGATAACTAACCACTGGTAACCAGCTTCAGTAATGCCTGCACCCATTACACATCCCGCAACCTCTGTATAGAGTTAGCGCCATGTTCGGAGATCCCCATAGTGAGCTGTGACAACCTGATGTTATCACTGAGAGATATATGGCTGAAGTTTTCTGCCTCACACTACCTCTAGATCTGTCTTCTTATTTCTCTCCATATGGTCACAGGAAGAAGGTGACATATTGCAGTGCTCTATATTCTTGCTCAGAAAGGGTAAATCTTTGGCACGTGGTTCCCAATATGCTGTGCCAATATCTATAGGCCCACAGGAGCCAGTCGGATACAGGACCACTTTTGGACCTGAACTGCAAACTCTTGTATAAATAAAACATTAAAACATTTTTTGATACAGCTGTATATATGTATAAAGCGTTGGTTCCACTTCCGTCAGTTGGGCCAATTTTCGCTAATCCAACAGACATTTCTTCTATACTTTTGCAACATCATAAACTGTCAGATTCACCAGACCGACAGCAGTGGAACAAACACTTTAGGGCAACATGATGCCTCCAGGTTTGTGTATCTTTATTGTCATGATACATGGTTAGATGTTCAAATAAGCACCCAGACAGTGCTCAAGGGTAGAGAGCCACCGACATTTATCCATACCCGTGTTCTTAAATCAGCCGCTAAAGCATACTCCTTAACCCTTTAAAGGCCGCTAATGCATTCATGCATCATGGCCATTGTTCATCATGATGCACCAATGAAGTCCTGGCTAGACTTCTTGCCAGCACTTCATTGGTGCACATGGCGACCCTATGGGTTGATACATATACTCCCGAAGTATGATGCACCGATGGAATGCATCATGCCAACCCTGTGGGAGTATATGTATCAGCCCTGTAGGGTCCCCATGATGCTCCAATGAAGTGCTGGTGAGAAGTCTAGCCAGGACTTAATTTGAGCATCATGACGACCAATGGGCATGATGTATTAAATCATCAGCGGCCTTTAAAGGGTTAAAGATGCGAAGACCTAATGCCACATACCTCATATGGAGTCTGTGACAGTCCGATAGTATCAGTGACAGCTATATTGGACAAGACGCCATACCTCATATGTCGTTTAGGTTCCTGAAACTGGAGATATTGCATGGCAGTTTCCTACATCCTGGATATGAATAAGACTAACATGAGGGGGTGTGTCAAATCTATAGGAGGAGATTCATTGTTTACAGTAGATTCTCGGTCAATGGAAATGTGATTTTCCCCAGTGAACCCAGAAGAGACCTTTTCCTTTCTTTCGTTCTTTCTTTCTTTCTTTCTCGTTTCTTTTCTTTTCCATTTCCCCCTTTTTTTCCAAAAATACTTTCATTGTATGAATTTGATCAGAATCGGGGATATCTGGGGGTATCATTGTTCTTGATTCAAAATCAGGGATAAATCAGTGCATAAAGCCACTGTAGCCGACTATGGCCTAAACTACTGACTTTGCTTTTCTTATTCCAAGTTCCCCTTACCATATTACATTAAGGCTATGTCATTCTACCTACACAGATCACAGATCCTGCCTACACTGCGCAGCAAGAAAAGGCAGTAAATGGCAAATCTACTCTACTGCACTGCACCACTCTACTGCACTGCACCACTCTACTGCACTGCACCACTCTACTGCACTGCACCACGCTACTGCACTGCACCACGCTACTGCACTGCACCACTCTACTGCACTGCACCACTCTACTGCACTGCACCACTCTACTGCACTGCACCACTCTACTGCACTGCACCACGCTACTGCACTGCACCACTCTACTGCACTGCACCACTCTACTGCACTGCACCACGCTACTGCACTGCACCACTCTACTGCACTGCACCACTCTACTGCACTGCACCACTCTACTGCACTGCACCACTCCTCCCACCCTCCCACCCTACAGCCCTCTCTCACTCTTTCCATCTCTGTCTCTGTGTCTGCCTCTCTCTGTCTCTCTCTCTATCTCTCTGCCTCTCTCTCTCTCTCTTTCTCTCTCTCAGTCTCTTTCTTTCACTCTCTCTTAATGTCTCTCAACTATATTGGAGTATGAACCTCGAGGCATTATGCTGCCATTAAATGGTTAACCCTTTAAAAGGTGCTGAGGCAGGAGTGCCTCATGCCCATTGGTTGTCATGATGCACCAATGAAGTGCTGGCAAGACTGCTGACCCTAAGGGGTTGATACGTATACTGCCTGAGGGGCAGCATGATGCTCCAATGAAGTGCTGGCGAGTAGTTTCACCAGCACTTTATTGGTGCATCATGACGACCAATAGCCATGAGGCATTAATACATCGCGGCCCTTAAATGGTTAAAAGAAACTGATTGTATTATTTCATAATTACAATAAAGTGCATTGTCTGATTGCTTCACACGTGTTCGTTAATTACAACATGCTGCAGGTGACAGAAGATCTGGTTCTGATGACTCGTCTAACCCTTTAAGGGCCGCTGATGCAGGAGTGCATCATGCCAATGGATCGTCATGATGCACCAATGAAGTGCTGGTGAGACTACTCGCCAGCACTTCATTAGAGCATCATGGCGATCCTCTGTGAGTGTATTAACCCTGTAGGGTTGGGATGAGGCATCCATGCAACCCTGATGAGTCACTCTCCCTGATGAGTCCCTCGTCCTGATGAGTCACTCGCCCTAATGAGTCACTCGCCCTCATGAGTCACTCGCCCTGATAAGTCACTCGCCCCTATGAGTCACTCACCCTGATGAGTGATTCGCCCTGATGAGTCACTCGCCCTGATGAGTCACTCGCCCTGATGAGTCACTCGCCCTGATGAGTCACCCGCCCTGATGAGTCACCCGCCCTGATGAGTCACTCGTCCTGATGAGTCACTCGCCCTGATGAGTCACTCGCCCTGATGAGTCACTCGCCCTGATGAGCCACTCTCCCTGATGAGTCACTCGCCCTGATAAGTCACTCGCCCCAATGAGTCACTTGCCCTGATGAGTCACTTGCCCTGATGAGTCACTTGCCCCGATGAGTCACTCGCCCTAATGAGTCACTCTCCCTGATGAGTCACTCGCCCTGATGAGTCACTTGCCCTGATGAGTCACTCACCAGGGCTGCATTCATGCATCGTGCCGACGAAGTGGTGTGCCACATTAAAGCATTAGCAGCCTTTAAAGGTTTGTAACAGAGGATCCTAATGACTGTTTTACCACCTCTATCCTTCTTACAACTACAGCAAGGCATCTCCTGTATACAACATGGCGCCCCATAAACCATCAATAAGGAGCCTACATATTCTAGTCTCTTTCTTGAATAAGCAAAGCAATGATATGCAACAATTGTAAATTATGACACACTTGGAGATTATGAAGAATCAGGAAACTGGCACCATAGGAGAATTCTTTCTTATTAGATCAATAATTATTAATTCTGCTGTTTCCTTTAGTAGAAATAGGTCTCAACTATTTTTAAAACGATTTTAAAGTGTGTACATATAAAGAAACATAAAACATGCCAGAATAGGGTGCTTTTTTGGTACCCCAGTGCTTAAACTGTTCATTACGGTAGAATACACTATGAAGATGACTGTTGGACCAACCAAGCGTCCCTGCACACTGACCAGTCAACTACCCTATTTGTGCTGCATTGAACCCAGTGAACCAGTGTAATTTGTACAATGAAGCCCAGAAAGCTATAGAGTAGAGTACGGTGTTAGGAGGAATCTTAAGGAAAATAACGGTGAAAAAATTGTCCCCAAGTTGCAGAGAACCGTGATTTTATAGCATTCTAGTTACCATGTATGCTTAAGAAGTAGAAAAGCAAACATGTTCCCAAGAAAAGTAGAGGAATAGAAAAAAAAAGAATGTGAAGAAATAACTAAGCAGGCTTAGGTTCCCTCAGTAAGTGATTGATGTCAGAATTAGACGGGGATAAAGTCTATAATGAACTACATTAATCAGGGAATGTGGAGGCTGGGGAGAGCTCAATATGATGGGAGGTTTCCTTTAACCCTTTAAATACAGTATATTGTTGTAAATGATGGATGGACGTTGAGGTAGACTGAGTATCATCTCAATATTGGCAAATTGAGACTGAGATCACTCAACAGTAAAACATGGAGTTACCATAGTAAGAGGAGTCTGTACTTTCAGTTCTATCCCAGGTTAATGTCTCTCCTCTGAGCTTTCCATGGTATGACATCTGATGTTAAGTACCTCATAACACACATTTCACCTTATCATAAATTACAGAAAGTGCCTGGAGATTGAGAGTGCACAATGGCAGCCAAGGTTTAGGGACTGAGAATAGGTGATTTATCATAAAAAATCACTGGCATAAAATTGATGGCAATGTGCTCACCTCTAATTTGGTGCGAGCCCCGTTCGGCATACCTTGAACTATCAAATGCAGTCTAAGGATTTGCAAAACACCCTTTGCTTGTATGTGAGCCACAATTTCACTCCATAAATGCCTATGGAGTGATCAGTGGTTGTCCCCAGACAGCCTCTTATAGAGGCTAAGGTTGAAGGATCTATTCTAGGGTTGTGTCATACTAGTTATTGTGCATGATCAGGTTGTCATATGAGAAATATCATATGACTAGTGGTGTATGGAGTAATTACCTCAAGGCTCTCTATAAAATAGTGTTATTTCCAGTTGTCACTGGTTTATTCAGCTTTAGGCAACATGTAGGAAATATCAATCATACAGTGGTTAGTATGTAGGTATATGAGAAATATCATATGACTAGTGGTGTATGGAGTAATTACCTCAAGGCTCTCTATAAAATAGTGTTATTTCCAGTTGTCACTGGTTTATTCAGCTTTAGGCAACATGTAGGAAATATCAATCATACAGTGGTTAGTATGTAGGTAATTTGTACATACAGTAAATATACAGTAATTTTATAAAGTATAATGTTCTGTTCCACTCCACCTGTGAGGTATTAATAATACAATGTCCAGCATAGTTCTAGGTGGGTTCCCACACCTAGCTCCTGACCTGCTGCTTAGAGGAATAATGTAATAATGAATAACTTTACCCTCTGGTGGAAGTCTTGAGGAAGATACCCTCTGGCCACTAATGATGGAAACCAATGCCTGTCTAGCATAGTTTCACCATAGTGCAGTGGTATAGCAGGTAGCAGGAGATGACTGGAGATGTTACCTCTAGAGCGGTTCTTGGTGTTCTGTCCTCCTGGAGGTGCAGACAGGCTATTTGTAGCAAATCTTGGAAAAGCACCTCCAGACTGACTGGGGCCAGTAGCATCTGCCTAACTCTACAATGTTAGAGGGGAGCCTTTCATGTGTCACTGGGTGCACAAAGGACCCCCATGGACGCCGCTGTGTCCCCCATTGTCTTGGTCGGTTCTGTAACTTCAAACCCTCATAACTCGGTCGTTTACGCAGCTACATCCGCCATTTTGCGCATGCGCGGAGTTGAATATGCCAAGTTTGAACTGCCCGCTGGATAGGCGCGTAACTCCCGCCGGTTTGTCTGTAGTGCACTCGGAGCTCCATTCAGTCTCCATGGCATAACTTCCTTAATAATGGGAGTTCCACCTTGATCTTGAGCTCATTCTGACCGTCTAATTATGGGCTTTCCATAAATGTCTTGATATTTGACCTAGCTTGCTCAGGAGCGACGCTAGAGCGACCGGACGGTTATGGCGTCGTGGTTATGTAACCCATTGTTCAGTTATTAGAGTGCTCAGACACTCATGACGGCGTCAGCGGTGCTCAGGCACCCGTGACGGCCGGTTGCATTCACTTACAACTTATTAGTTTGTGCACTGAACCATGAGGTCGCACACTGAGACCCTCATTTTTATTATATTGTGCAGTGAACCATTAGGTCGGAGCCTTTGATGTCAGAGAGAGTGTTTGTAACTGACCTGGCTGGTGTGCAGTGGGGCATGAACGCTCTTATACAAAGTTTGAGCGCTCTTATAGCTCTTAGAACCAACCTATGTATTAGTTTCATAGATTTCCTTTGATTAATACAAAATATGTTACAAATTATGGAATAATAAAATGGTATATGATAGAACACTCCGTCTCCCCCGAGAGAATGCGAAACTCCGTCATTTCGCCAAGGGAATGTACAATTTATGCAATTTTTACCTTATTTTTGGAGTTATATACTGTTTGTAAGAGGATTTGAAGTGATGGGGAGTGCTTCAAATGCAATTTTTGTGGTAGAGCTTTGTCAGTATAAACAATTTTCTCCTGGGTATAAGTACATTTCCGAGTTTCTATATCTTACCATACCTGAGCTTATTTGCTTATGTAACATCAATTTTGGGTACAATTTTCCATTTTTATGTACAACATACAATTTGGCAAATAGTGTGCGATTTTGGCATTCAATTTTCAATTTAGCGTGCAAATTGAACATAAATGACAATTTTAGTGTGCAAATTTATAATTTCGCGTACATTTGGCAATTTTGGTGTGCAAATATACAATTTCACGTGCATTTGGCAATTTTAGTATGCAAATATATAATTTCGCGTGCATTTGGCAATTTTGGAGTACAAATATAAATTTTGCGTACAGCTTGGATACAACTAGAAACGTTGATTTCTAAAAAAAATCTGATTTCAGTGTATGAATTGGGTACAGACATACAGTAAAAAGTGCAACATACAATTCAAGTGTGTAAATTGGATACAAACTTACAATCTAGTGTGCAAACATACAATTTTAGTGTGCAAATTGGGTACAAGCGTACAATCTGGTGTGCAAACATACAATTTTAGTGTGCAAATTGGGTACAAGCGTACAATCTGGTGTGCAAACATACAATTTTAGTGTGCAAATTGGGTACAAACGTACAATCTGGTTTGCAAACATACAATTTTAGTGTGCAAATTGGGTACAAGCGTACAATCTGGTTTGCAAACATACAATTTTGTGTGCAAATTGGGTACAAGCGTACAATCTGGTTTGCAAACATACAATTTTAGTGTGCAAATTGGGTACAAGCGTACAATCTGGTGTGCAAACATACAATTTTGTGTGCAAATTGGGTACAAACGTACAATCTAGTTTACACTCTACAATTTTTGGGATTTGAGACAAATTTTTCCGAGGACCGGAAAAACAAAGTACTTTATGTACAATAGGCTTGTTTGTCTCTGAGTTACTCTTTGATTTTGCTATATGGGTGTATTAATTGGCAATTTCGGCAGTGGGCCGCTGCTTAATTGACTTTTCCCTAGCCTTTTGAGTAAGTGTCCCTGAAAGAGATTATTTGGTGAGTATCTTAAGTAAACATTTTTCATGTCAACAATTTTTCTCAACAATTTTTTTTCCTTTTTTTTTTTTTTTTTCATTAATTTTTCAACAATTTTCTTTGATACCTAAAGTGTGTTACTTTAAGTAAATCTTGGCATAGTATACAAGTGCTAGTGGGTACAAAACTGTCTTAGTTATCTACCTGCATTCATGTATATTTTGTGTTGGATTTGTACAATTTAGAATTTTTAAATTGCAATTTCGCAATTTTGCGCGTATATGCGCGCATTAATCATCGATTTTGTGAGAATACCATAGATTTTCATATTATACATCAACAAGTGGCTGTGTATTTTTTTTTTTCTAAAAAAATTTTTTTCTAATACTTTGATAATTTCATTGACAGTGGAGGTGTGTCAGGAGTGAGATGTGAGTCTCCTCCCTGATGTGCTCATGCAGTGGTGGCACTTGAGGTGTTAGGTGCCAGGTTCTGGCATGTGTCTGTGGCAGTGCCTAGCTTGGTGTCAGTGGACAGTTCAGGGTGGGGGGGGGGTGTGTCCATTTAAGAAGTGGGTGGCTGGTATTGGAGTATCATTTCCTCTCTGGAAACCTCTGCTGTCACACCATGGCCCACCTTCAAACTATCTTTGCTTTGCCTGTCTCCCAGGTGATGGTGGTGGGGAGTCCGGCTAGGGCTCTGGTGGAGGCCAACCAGGCCATACACTATGGTTACATAGTGGGGAATTTTAGGGAGATCAGTGAGCATGGAGATGTGTTGGTGGATATGTATTCCTGCCAATATTTCTTGGGCTCAGCCTTGCGTCGGGGGGCCACTGTGGCCCTTTTGGCTAGGGCCCTGAGTAACCTAGGGTTCTGGCCCATGGACTTGAACTTCGGGCCGCGGGAGCGAGTCCTGTGGGATTACTTGTTGGCCGTGTCCCTCATCGATCTTGCGGCATCCGGGGATCCATCCATGGCCGCCGAGTATGGGCTGGGGATGATGGAGGCCCGGCTCGTTGAGTGGCAACAGGACCATGGCCATATGTATGGCTCGGACTCGGACTCGGACTCTCCCATTGATGTTGAACCCGAGGATCTGTGGTAGGATCCCGACTGACTGAAACCTAGGGTGTAAAAACCCGCCATCCCAAAGGCCCTTTTCAGGGCCGGCAAATTGTCCGAAAAGTTCTGAATACTGTCTCTGATATGTTGTCTCCTGGTGGTGGACTGGGGGCAGTCTAGGCTGTGGGCAGTCTAGGCTGTTTCCACAGTCACCGGGGAGGGCTGGTGGTTTAGAAAATTAGCAATAGTCTGCATGTTTGACCTTGCGGTCTCCTCCTGTTGTTCGTCAATAATTATATCTGTTGTATTTTCCAGTGCTGTCATGGTCACCGGGCTGGTGCCACAATCATTCTGGAGAAGCATGGAGTAGTACAGTCCTTTGTTTTTAAGGGCTGGTATGGTACTGAACCTAGTGCGCCAAGGTAGGTGTATCACCTGAGGGAGGTGATAAGCAAATTCTCCTCTCTGTGTTGTTATAACTGCTGGTCCATTCCAGGTAAATATAGCCTTAGGTAGTGGGAAGGTTTTAACCACTATATCCTTATAGGTAGGGGCAGCTGCTGATTTAATCTCATCAAATTCATGTGGTATTGGCCTCAGGGGTAGCGCGAAGTTTGAGTCTCCACAATATATTTTAAAATATATTGTGGGATTTGTGCGCTTGGCCACATTCTTCTTGCCACAGTGTGTCTGTGCAAATTTCTTAAGGTACTTCATTATTCTGTAGGCTGAGTAGATGGTCAGGGTGAATAATATAGCAATTATCAGGGTGTGGGTTTCCTGAATTGTGAGGAAAGGGGTGTGGGTTTCTTCTGTAGGGGTTAATTTGGTAGGATTCTTGTCTGGGAGCAATTTGTGTAGGGGCAGCTCAGTGACTAGTCTAAATGCTTTGGCTGTAGGCAGGTAGGCTACAGTCCCTCCTAGTCTGTACAGTTTGAGTAGTATGTATACTATAAAAATGTGAGCTGATATCCCTAGGATGAGTGCTAAGCTTTGGAAGATTGGATGCTCTGTAACTCGACGTAGGTATGATTCCTCGTAGCGCGTTTCCGTTTCCTTATTAAGGTTGGAGGCATCTCTTACTACTGTTTTGGCAAAGGGCTCTAAATTTAATTGAGTAATATCATCCATAATTGGATTTTCCTGTAGTTTTTCTAAGGTTCTAGAAAGGTTTACTACTGGGAAATTTGGAAGATTCTCTCTTTCATCTGGCTTGGTTTCAGAAATTTTGTTAAGTGCTGCCATGAATGGTAAATTAATTGTCTTGAGAATGTAATGAAATGATAAGGTTGAGTTACAGGGCAACCTTGTGTTTGGAAGAGAAAATTCTCCTACACTGATTGTGCACCCACAGGGTACACCTATGATTGAGTAGGACTGGGCTTTTCGTGTTTCAGACGTTTTACCATGGCAGTTGATAAAGTAATGGGGTTCATTAGTAGTGACCAGATACTCATCTTCAGAAATGGAAATAGCATGGGTGGTAGGTGCTTGCAGTGGTGAAACTGTAAACTTGCAATGTTCCTTAATCTGTTGAGCCTGGTTAGTAAAAATGGCTACAGGGCATGTAGGCCTGTGCTTATAAATTCTACCATTTACATCTCTGCATACCTTTACTGTAGTACCTTCACATGCCTGCATATCTGCTGAGTCCAATTCGATGAATAATGATTCGTCGTAAGATACTGCTAGAAACTCAGTTGTGGTTTGTAATTTGGTGACTCCTCTGGTGGGGGTCTCCTGTGTGTCTATAGGCATGGGTGATGTAATCATTTGGTACAGTTTGAAGGTCGAGGCGGTAGATTGAATTATAATGTCCAGATGAATATATATATGGTGAGCTGAGTAAGTGTATGAGGTCAGCTTCTGTGAATAATAGAAATCTAAGTCATTAATTGCGACTTGTGCTCCAGGGTGTGTAATCCTAAGTTTGCTATTAATGTCAATTAAGTATCTAGCAAGGTCTGAGGGTGGTACTATATCAGGGGTTAGGATCCCTGATGATAGCATCCTCAGGGCTGCGTTTGTCCTTTGCAGTGATTGAACTGTATTCATTCTTGCTGCTATGATAATTAATGCATCATTTAATACTTGCATTTTTTCCCTTTGAGTTTTCTCGTGCCTTGAATATGAGTCAAGTGACCTGGACATGTTAGAGGTCCACAGGTTGACGGTGTCACCTATGGTGTTGATTGTGCTGTCCAGTACCTTCTTATCTTGGATGTATGCTTCAACAAACTTATCTTGTCTGTCTGTGATCTTTTCAATGAGACTAGCTGCTTCCTGGTCTTGTTTAGCAAATTTTCTTAGTATTTCATCTATGTTCTTGAGCTGTCCCATTACTTGGTTCACATCTTCCACTGTGGCTAGACCTAGCACACCGCGAAACAGGGGTGCTAGAAAACCCAGTATGGCCTCTCTTTTGGCCTTGTCCAATGTGTTTATGGGGTTGGATAGGAACAATTTGATGGAGGCTAATGTTTCGTTTATCTCCTTGTCTGCAATTTCCAGCAAGGTGTCAAGCTCTTTGGCTTGTTGGATAATTTGACCAGAGGTATGATCTTGTAGAGTAGGAGTGGTCAAATGGAGTATTCTATCCCTTATGGATCCTTGGGTAACGGGTGCCCGAGGTATCTTGTAGGGGATAGCTAACAACAGTGTTGTGGTTGTATGTCCATTGACCAATGGTTGAGGGCTAGGTTTGAATACTACTCCTATGTTTTGTCTCACCACAGGTGTATAACCTGCAGTAAGTGGTTCTGTAGTATATAATAACAGCATAGTTAGCAGTATGGGAGAAACTCTCAGTCTCCCCATGGTGCTTGTGTAAAGCAAGTTTGCTGTTTAAAGTCTTGTCAAATTTGTAGTGATTTGGTGCTGGTAAAGTCTAAGTGTATGGTGCAACACTTTAAATGAAGTGGTTCAAACTGTACCCTTGCAAGATTGAGCTGTCTTGGCAATATGTCCGGTGAGTCTATAGAGATTGACCAGTAAATGGTAAGGTCAGGTTGAAGGTGAAGTAGGTGTGTTCTTTATCCTAGTGCAGTCTCTCCTAATGGAGAAGTGGGCTGGCTAATTCCCAAGTGGGGTCCTGTAGACTTGTGTTCCAGACTGCAGCTGGATGAAGACTGATGGTGGGCTATGGTCCACAGTGCTTCTTATGTAGCCTACCCTACCCACATCCATTGTGGGCCTGGTATTGTTTCTCTGGAGTCAAGGCCTTGATCTCCAGTGTCTGCAACTGTGGGGGCTTATTGTGTAATCTGTGTACTGGTAATTAGCTCCTCCTGTCATCCAGGACAGCCATTCATGACCATCTAGACAGTTGTCTGAGTGTAGCTTATAAGGTCAATTGATCTCTATAGACTGCTGTGTTGGCATAGCGCGCTCTTTCATGCGGGGATTAGGCTTTAGACACTCCATTGTGTTACCCTTACTCTTCTTAGACTTCATGTCTGCTTTACTTGGAGGGTCCCAGTCTTCGACCATTCAGAGGCAACAACCTACTGATATATTTACAAATTTGATTGGCTTTATATACATATAAGTAATTCATTATCAGTCACACATGTCTTATGTGTGGATGAAGAGAATTTGTAATACATTTTGAAAATCTTATGTTCTTTTGGTATCTCAATTTGTTTCTAATTTCTTGAAACTGCACCACACCTAGATGTTTTTCTTAGTATGTGGTGTGCAGGCCTAGGCTTGATAGGGCCTATGCCTGTGGTTTCTCTTGTAAGGGTGATATCATTTTTGTTCCTTACAATTTTGTTGTAGTATTTGGCTTCATGTGGAATAAGCCTGTGTGCAAATTCATTATTTCTGACAGCCACAACCTTTTTCAGTCTGTCTATGTGCACTGGTCTGGCCACCAATAGATTGGTGTCCAAGTTTTTGAGTTTGGCACTTGTCAAACTAGGTCTATTCACTACAACATATGGTCCCATAAAAAGGGGTTGAAGTTTCTTACACTCTGTATTGGTCAGGATTCTTGGTATGTTTAGGTACACCATGTCGGTGACCTTGATTTCCTGTGGTGTAAGTTTCTTATCATATCTATCCTTCCTTTCCTTTTGTAGCTTGGCGACCCTTTCTATAGCTTTCCTCCTAGAGGTATCTTGATTTGTTATCATGTTAGCTACATGGTCTGCTACGGTGGATATGTCTTCCTGTATTCCCAGCCCTAAGTCCATTGGGGTGGCTGGGTTTCTTCCATGGAGTAGGAAGAAAGGGGTGAATCCTGTGGTTTGGGATTCAGTGTTGTTTAATGCAAAGGTTATGGGTTCAATAAATGAATCCCAATTGTTTTGGTGCTTTGAGCAGAATGCTCTGAGCGCTGTGCCTATGCTAGCATTGAATCTCTCTACAAGCCCATTTGATTGTGGCCTGTATGGTGAGGAGAATTTATGTTTGATCTTGAGGTGTTTAGTTAACTTTGTGAACTTTGCACCTGTATAACATGTCCCATTGTCTGTTTGAAGAGTGGCTGGTGTTCCATGATGACAAATTATATTCTTGTAGAACTCTGCTGCTGTTGTCTCAGCTTTTAAGTCAGTAGTAGCCCAAGCTGTTGCATATCTGGTAGCATAATCTATGCAGACTTGTATATGTTTGTTTCCCCTGGCAGTTGTAGGAAGTGGTCCCACCGCGTCGAGGTTTAGGAACTTCATTGGTGAAGCCATGTACTCTCTCACTGTCATTGGTGTTTTGTGTGAGTGTACTTGCCTTTTTGCTGTGAGGCATGTGTGGCAGGTGGAAACATATTTTGTTGTGTCTGCTAGCATAGACTTCCAATATACCCTAGGTCGGAGTGCTGACAGCATCCTACTGGAACCAAGATGGCCGCCGGTAGGTGAGTCATGGAAATACTGTAGTGTACTTGTTACCCATTGCTGTGGTATAACAATTTGAAGTGGTACAGTATTGGTTTTTCTCCAATTTATGGGGCATATATGGACTAATGTACCATTTACCAAGGTGTATGTCTGGCCTTGGTTGATGATTCTATTTCCTTGTGCTTTTAGTGCAGGCAAGGTCCCATCCTCAAGATATTGTATGAGGGGCAATAGTTCCTTGTCCTTCCTTTGTTCCAAGCCAAGGTTTGAACCTGAGATGGATGTGTCGGGGACCTGATCCAGTAATTGATTTATATCTAGCACATGTTGTTTTTTTCTGTCTCTTTCTTTTTCTTTTTCATCGACTATTGGCCTATCTTGTGCCTTTTGTTGGGGTGTGTCACTCTTGTTTTGGTGTGTAGGCTCCTTTGGAGGGCCTATTCTCGCCTTGGTGGGAGTGGCAACCTTTTTCTTTAAAGGCACAATCTGCTTTTTGTCAATCTTCTTTGTCTCAGAGTTCTTTGACTTAGTTGATGCAGTGTCTTTTGTGACATTTTTCCTGGCAGGTGGGGTTTTGGTAGGTTTGTTTCCTGTGACCTTTTTCTCATTTAGAATAGTTTGTGATTGTGTGGGGGGTTTTGGTGTGCCCTCCTGAATCATTTCTCTAGTCTTTGAGCGTGTGGTCATAGGACACAAATGGTTTGATGTTTCCTCTCCCTGCATTGGTTCAAAGAATCTGACTGATTTAGAAGTTGCTTGCGTAATAGCATATATTGTGTCTTCTGGATCTTCATCATCTGAGTCAGGTGGGGTGAAGGGTGGCTCCTTAGGAGTTGCCTTCACTATCTGATTGAGTGATGAGAATTCGATAGGCTCGAAGTCATTATCTGGAAAGAGTTGTGAGTATTCTCTCTCACAGTGGCAAAACACATAGTGTGTAGATTGCTTCAAGATACCCCTAATGGGTGTCTCTGGCCTTTCAATGGTATTGGGTGGATCATCCCTTTTGAATGGTACTTTCTTTGTTACTTTTGCAAACTTGGTTCTACTGGCTGCTCTAACTCTCCTTGGTGGGGGTGGAGGGTTAGTCATGGGTCCAGACTCTGGGTATTCTCTTCTAGACATAGCATCTGGAGGTATGTTATCATCACCTTTCACATGTTGGATGGTGAATGAAAATTGCTGTATGTCTAGAGCCCATCTGGCCCATCTATGTGTGAGTCCTGTATTGGTTAATAGTGGGATTAGGGCTGCATGGTCTGTGTATAATTGGAAGTGTCTAGTCTCTAGGTAGTGTCTGAAGTGTAGTACTCCATACACTACTCCCAGTAGTTCTCTCTCTGTGGTATTGTAATTTCTCTCATGTTTGGAGAGGGTTCTACCTGCAAAGGCTACTGGTCTGAGCACTAGTTTGTGATTGTGTGGGGGGTTTTGGTGTGCCCTCCTGAATCATTTCTCTAGTCTTTGAGCGTGTGGTCATAGGACACAAATGGTTTGATGTTTCCTCTCCCTGCATTGGTTCAAAGAATCTGACTGATTTAGAAGTTGCTTGCGTAATAGCATATATTGTGTCTTCTGGATCTTCATCATCTGAGTCAGGTGGGGTGAAGGGTGGCTCCTTAGGAGTTGCCTTCACTATCTGATTGAGTGATGAGAATTCGATAGGCTCGAAGTCATTATCTGGAAAGAGTTGTGAGTATTCTCTCTCACAGTGGCAAAACACATAGTGTGTAGATTGCTTCAAGATACCCCTAATGGGTGTCTCTGGCCTTTCAATGGTATTGGGTGGATCATCCCTTTTGAATGGTACTTTCTTTGTTACTTTTGCAAACTTGGTTCTACTGGCTGCTCTAACTCTCCTTGGTGGGGGTGGAGGGTTAGTCATGGGTCCAGACTCTGGGTATTCTCTTCTAGACATAGCATCTGGAGGTATGTTATCATCACCTTTCACATGTTGGATGGTGAATGAAAATTGCTGTATGTCTAGAGCCCATCTGGCCCATCTATGTGTGAGTCCTGTATTGGTTAATAGTGGGATTAGGGCTGCATGGTCTGTGTATAATTGGAAGTGTCTAGTCTCTAGGTAGTGTCTGAAGTGTAGTACTCCATACACTACTCCCAGTAGTTCTCTCTCTGTGGTATTGTAATTTCTCTCATGTTTGGAGAGGGTTCTACCTGCAAAGGCTACTGGTCTGAGCACTCCTTCATTATCTCTCTGTGAGAGTACAGCTCCTAAACTCACATTGGAAGCATCAGTTGCCAAACTGAACTCTTTCTCATAGTTTGGATATCTGAGAAGAGCATTGGTACAGAGGGCATGCTTTAATGTTTTGAAAGCATTATCTGCCTCTTCTGTCCAGACAAATGCTTTGAGATGTGTCTGTAGATCATATAATGGTCTAGCCATTTGGGCATAACCTTTGATAAACTTTTTGAAGTATTGGCATAGGCCTGTGAAGGATCTGACATTTTTGACTGATTTTGGTGTTGGGAAGGTTTTGATTGACTCCACCTTTGTGGGAGATGGTTGTAGTCCCATGGGTGTGACTCTCATTCCCAAGAAGTCTATTCTGTCTATGAAGTATTCACATTTTGATTTCTTCAGTTTGAGTTTACCAACTCTTAAGCTGTTGAACACATCTTCCAGGTCATGGAAGTGTTGTTCGATTGATGGTGATAAGCTGTTGAACACATCTTCCAGGTCATGGAAGTGTTGTTCGATTGATGGTGATAATACCAATATGTCATCTAGGTATGGTAGGGCACATTTGTATTTGAGTTTGTTCAGAATTAATGTGACTAGATGGCAGAATCCCGCAGGTGCGGTCGCTAAACCCATCGGCATCCTTTCGTAGACATATTTTTTGTCATTTGCTATGAATGCGGTTTTATGCTGATCCTCCTGTCTTATAGGAATTTGAAAAAATCCCTGTTGGGCATCTAGCTTACTGAATACTCTTGGTCTGAGTGACCCTATCATGTCTAGAGTGTCATCGGCCCGGGGTGTAGATAAGGCTTGATTTATCGTGTTTTGGTTCAAATAACGAAAATCTGTGACGAGCCTATGGCCTCCCGATGATTTTTGTACTAAAAAGGATCTGGAAGCCCAGGGGCCTTCAGCACATTCTCTCAGAATGCCCTGTTGTACTAGCCTTTCACACTCTTCCCCTATTGCGGCCTGTTTTTCTGGTGTTTGTCTATATGGTAGGAAATGACATGGTACTGCCTCAGGTTTTACATGTATTGAGTGTGTATACAGGTGTGTGGCACCAATGTCTCCATCTTTTCCTACAAATACATCATCATACTTGGTCAGCAGTGATCCTAATCTATCATGCTGATCTTTGGATGTGAGCACAGATTTTGGTGGAACATTCTCTTCCAATTCTGGCTCGAGGTCATGTGCCTCACTATGTATAGCAGCTATTTCAGAGAGTCTAATTGAGTTGGGTTCAGGGTCAGCATATGTGGACTCACAGTCTGAGTCTGTGTCACTGAATTGAGTTACATCCTCAGGCCGTATGGCTGAGATGGATTGATCAGTGTGTGGGGTAGTGTCTGACACCTGTTGGGGTTTTTCTAAATCAGATTCCTTGACTTCCTGAAATAGAGCTATGATGGCACCCTTTTTGATTTTATGTGGGCGCCTGCTGGTGTTGAGTAACACTAGGGGATGTTTGTTATTTTCCCTTGGGGTTACTGCTGCCCTTTGAACTAGATATGGGGCATTGTTATTTCTTTGGAGGTTATCTACTACTCCAGTTTTGCCTTGCAGTGATTGAGTAGATGTGACCTTACCCAATACTGCAAGTTCAGAGAATGGAGGGATGGTAAAATCCCTCACTGCCCTAATGGGTTTGAGAATTTGTTCAGGATCAACATTAAATTCAATTTGAGATTTTGTAGTGCTTAAGAAATCTGTGCCGAGAACAACGGGCTGTGTGAGGTTGGGTATTACAGCAAATTGGTATTGGAATCTGACACCTTGGATTCTAAAGTTCAGCATAGCTGAATGTCTAACATGACACTCCGATCCATCTGCCAAGTGGATGTTGATTTTAGATTTCCTCAGTTGGATATGGAATCTCTTTTGGAGATCCATGAGGAATGATTGTCTGACACAGGTGATAGTAGCACCTGTGTCAACCAAACATTGTACATCTGAAACATCATATAGATTTGCATTGATACAGCCATTTTGAAGAAGTACAATAGAAAGCTTGGTACTCTCACCTGTATCCTTTGATGATGAATCTGGTGGGGTGATGTGTATCACTGATGGACGTCTCTGTCTGTTAGATGGTAGATTTGCACTAGCAATTGTCTCTGGTTGGATCTTTGTTAATCCTGATTGATTGTTTGTATTTGGGGTGTCACAGTGCACTGGCCCATCGGCACTGTGACATCCTAGTTTTCTTGGTTCTGTGGGGTGGTTGAGATGCTTGCCACCAGGAGCTTGGAGATTTGATCCATTACATGAGGTGGTATTTGGGGGTTACTGTGTTGGTTCCCCTGGTAACCTCTTGTGTCCGGTTTGTAATCCTCCTGGCGCGAGTTGGAACCCTGGTTATATTGACCAGAGTTGCTGTATTGACCGGAGTTGTTGGATCTCTGGTTGTTGTAGGCGCCATTGTTGTTGTAGGATCCACTGTTGTAGTTCCTATGTGGACTCTGGCTCCTACTGTTGGATCCTTGATTATAGGATCCAGAGTTGTTTGAACCCTGGCTGTTGTTGTAGGATCCAGAGTTGTTGTAGGATCCAGAGTTGTAGTTCCTATGTGGACTATGGCTCCTACTGTTGGATCCTTGATTATTATAGGATCTGCCATTACTTGGGGTTCTGTCTCTCCTATCACTGTATGCAAAGTTACCATTGTTGGAGTTGGAAGAGTTGTTGTCTTTCCTACTGTTGTGACCCCCCCAGTTGTTGTTGTTGCCCCCTCTACCTCTACCTCTATTGGATTGGTAGTTGGGGTCATAGTTGTTTCCTCTATATCTACCGGTAGGGTCTCTTGATGTAACCTTAGCTTCCTGTTGTCTTACATGGGCACTAGACATTAGGTTAACATCTTCATCTGCACTAGTGCTGATTTCCTGGACCTTTTTCTTAGTAGGCTGTGGGTTAGACTCTGCATCCCTCACCTTCCTAGATCTCTCTTGGGTCTCAACCTCTAGGGCTAGGTCTAGGGCCTGGTCAAAAGTGTCTATTTTCTTGTTCTCAAGAGCTACAGAGATCCAGGGCCTCATGCCTTGGGTAAATGCCTTGCTTAGGATTTCATCGCTTTGGCGTTGGGCATTACACACTTTCCTGAGATGGCATGCATAGTCTAGGACAGGTTCATCCATTTTTTGTGCACGGAGTGCTGTCCTTGAGATGATATTGTCTCGAGTAGCAAAATACTCTTTTAATTTATTCACTACATTGGTCCATGTCAACATATCAGGTGTGGCACTTTCCCTGAAGGATTCAAACCAAGCTAGTGCTTGTCCTTCAAGGTACTTGGGTAAATATGTTACCATGGTGTCACTGTCTGTTACTTTGTACTTATCCTTCAGATATTCTGGGAATTTGTGATCAATAAATAATGCTGTTGACATGAGTGGTGATGGGTGTGAGAAAGTTTTGGGTTTTGTTACCTCATGTAGCCTGATCTTTCTGTCATCCTGTTGTTTTCTGTCTATGAGTTTGGTCATGTTGGACACCATGGAGATTATGATGTCATCCTTGGATCCAGAGGCAGATGGTGTGACAACAGGTGTGATGGCAGGTGTGGGAGGCTGTGGGGTCTGGGATGATACCATTTTCATGAGATCTGCTATCTGTTGTTGTTGTCTCTCTAGGGACTTCCGCTGATCTTCCATGGCCTTCTGTTGAGCATCTATTGCTGCATTCCTCTCTGCCAGTTGTTGGTTGAGGATCCTCTCCCTTTCCTCCTGCTGGGACTTGTTGGTCTCTAGGGCAGTAACTGCATCTTGGATGGCCTTCTCGTAGGCCCTTATCTTCTCAGCTGTCTGATTAGGTTGGGGGCCTTCATCGGTGTCCATGATGGAGGGTGTGGGAGAAGTGTCTCTGGAGGAGTGGCTGTCAAAGGCCGGAGCTGGGGTGGAGGATCTAGATGAGGGTGTGGATCCACCCCCTGAGGCAGATCCTTCTTCCCCTGAGGTAGATAGCGTGAGTTGAGCGTCCTGTAGAGATCCCTGGGAAATGTTGGATCCCTGAGAACTGGTTGTTCCCTGAGTAGACAGGGTGGGTGGTGTGGGATCTACTGAGTGTGGGTCTGTTGTACTGGAGGCTGGTTTGCCTCCTGTGGGCCTCCTAGATCTAGGTGGGAGGGAGACCTCTTCAACAGGCCCCTGACTACGTAAGGTCTTTGTGTGTTGTTCTGCCAGCTTGACTGATAAGACCTTGATGTGTGGGGTAGACCTCACTGACGTGTGGGAGACCTCACTGGCGTGTGGGAGACCTCACTGACGTGTGGGAGACCTCACTGACGTGTGGGAGACCTCACTGACGTGTGGGAGACCTCACTGACGTGTGGGAGACCTCACTGACGTGTGGGAGACCTCACTGACGTGTGGGAGACCTCACTGACGTGTGGGAGACCTCACTGACGTGTGGGAGACCTCACTGACGTGTGGGAGATCTCATTGGTGTGTGGGAGATCTCACTGGTATGTGGGAGATCTCACTGATCGTGTGGGAGATCTCACTGATCGTGTGGGAGATCTCATCGATGTTTGGGAGATCTTATTGATGTGTGGGAGATCTCACTGATGTGTGGGAGATCTCACTGATGTGTGGGCGATCTCACTGGTGTGTGGGAGATCTCATTGATGTGTGGGAGATCTCACTGATGTGTGGGAGATCTCACTGGTGACCTTGGTGGGCATGGTGTCAAGGTCACTGGGTGGGTGGAGTGGTGTTTACTGTGTGTATGATTGTTTTCAGTAGTGTTGCCAGCTTAATTTCTAGAGAGCATTAGGTAATTTGGGATCTTAGTAGGATGTTCTCCACCACTTTGTCATACTAGTTATTGTGCATGATCAGGTTGTCATATGAGAAATATCATATGACTAGTGGTGTATGGAGTAATTACCTCAAGGCTCTCTATAAAATAGTGTTATTTCCAGTTGTCACTGGTTTATTCAGCTTTAGGCAACATGTAGGAAATATCAATCATACAGTGGTTAGTATGTAGGTATATGAGAAATATCATATGACTAGTGGTGTATGGAGTAATTACCTCAAGGCTCTCTATAAAATAGTGTTATTTCCAGTTGTCACTGGTTTATTCAGCTTTAGGCAACATGTAGGAAATATCAATCATACAGTGGTTAGTATGTAGGTAATTTGTACATACAGTAAATATACAGTAATTTTATAAAGTATAATGTTCTGTTCCACTCCACCTGTGAGGTATTAATAATACAATGTCCAGCATAGTTCTAGGTGGGTTCCCACACCTAGCTCCTGACCTGCTGCTTAGAGGAATAATGTAATAATGAATAACTTTACCCTCTGGTGGAAGTCTTGAGGAAGATACCCTCTGGCCACTAATGATGGAAACCAATGCCTGTCTAGCATAGTTTCACCATAGTGCAGTGGTATAGCAGGTAGCAGGAGATGACTGGAGATGTTACCTCTAGAGCGGTTCTTGGTGTTCTGTCCTCCTGGAGGTGCAGACAGGCTATTTGTAGCAAATCTTGGAAAAGCACCTCCAGACTGACTGGGGCCAGTAGCATCTGCCTAACTCTACAATGTTAGAGGGGAGCCTTTCATGTGTCACTGGGTGCACAAAGGACCCCCATGGACGCCGCTGTGTCCCCCATTGTCTTGGTCGGTTCTGTAACTTCAAACCCTCATAACTCGGTCGTTTACGCAGCTACAGCCGCCATTTTGCGCATGCGCGGAGTTGAATATGCCAAGTTTGAACTGCCCGCTGGATAGGCGCGTAACTCCCGCCGGTTTGTCTGTAGTGCACTCGGAGCTCCATTCAGTCTCCATGGCATAACTTCCTTAATAATGGGAGTTCCGCCTTGATCTTGGGCTCATTCTGACCGTCTAATTATGGGCTTTCCATTGATATTTGACCTAGCTTGCTCAGGAGCGACGCTAGAGCGACCGGACGGTTATGGCGTCATGGTTATGTAACCCATTGTTCAGTTATTAGAGTGCTCAGACACTCATGACGGCGTCACCGGTGCTCAGGCACCCGTGACGGCCGGTTGCATTCACTTACAACTTATTAGTTTGTGCACTGAACCATGAGGTCGCACACTGAGACCCTCATTTTTATTATATTGTGCAGTGAACCATTAGGTCGGAGCCTTTGATGTCAGAGAGAGTGTTTGTAACTGACCTGGCTGGTGTGCAGTGGGGCATGAACGCTCTTATACAAAGTTTGAGCGCTCTTATAGCTCTTAGAACCAACCTATGTATTAGTTTCATAGATTTCCTTTGATTAATACAAAATATGTTACAAATTATGGAATAATAAAATGGTATATGATAGTTGCATCCAAGGGTTAAAATCTTGTGATGGATCTCCAGACTTGTGCTTATGGAATAGATCTGACATTTTTATGCAAAACCCCTTATTTCCCCAACAATTAGAGAATAGACAACGAACCTCTTCACATCGAGACTGTCTGTTGCCCTATATTGCACAAATGCATCTGAGTGCATTATAGGACAACCGACAGTCGAGATGTGAAGAAGGAGGTGTCTGTTGTCTTCATAAAATGTTGGATATTACCTCAAGACAGTTAAGCACCCAATAAAGATATTTCTAGACCAATCAATGGCCTTTGATTCATATACAGCTACCTTGACCTTGCTCAGGCATGCTTTGTACTCCTATAATGCACTCAAGGTCACTCCTATAGTGCAGCAGAGCCATTTTATAACAAGGATTAAAACATGATCTTTATAGGGTCTCATTATGTGTAATAACTTATGCCACATCGCTAAATTCCCCACCACCCCCTCCTAATAGTCCCAATATGTGATGAATCCCTCAGCGCTTTTATCTCACCAAGACATGGGGGGATTGTAGAGGGGCTGTCTGAAGGCAGTAAACATGCCACCCTCAGACTCCAATTACATACTGGTATACCTTTTGAAAAGAAGTTGTAGTAAAAATAATGCCTTTTAAATCATTAAGTAACCCAACGCTTAGGCATGCCACAACAATATTTATTCCACTGTAAAGCTTTGTGTCCACAGGGCAATAGAATTGGTACCGACAAAATTTCCAACGATAAAACCACTTTTGTCATCCATTCTCGATGATCAAACCAATTTTGTCATCCATTCTCGATGACAAAAATCAAACATGTTAGATATTATCATCGGAAATGGACGATAAAAGCATTTTTGTTGTCAGCAATTTTAATGGCACCAAATTCTATCGCCACGTGGACACACGGCTTAACTCAAATTCCTCTAAATATCAGCTAGGCTGAATGAGAAAAAGCCAGACAAGCTAAAGTATAGTAGTTAGAAGATACCAAACAGTAAAGAAATCTGGGGAAGGTATAGTAGGCTATTGGAAACTAGCAGCATGCCTAACTTATTATAAGGTAAAACCTATCCAACCTGTTCCCACCCACATAATTGCCTCCACACCAGGTTTTTACCTGCACCTGCTCACGTTCAGACCCTAACTCAGCTGACTAGACTGGGGGGTATTTCACAGTACACTACTTAAACCCCTTTAAGGCCACTGATGTAGGAGTGCTTCATGTCCATTGGTCGCCTTGATGCACCAATGAAGTGCCGGTAAGGCTGCCCACCAGCACTTCATCGGAGCATCATGCCGACCCTCCTTGGGTGAAACAAACCCGCAGGGTCAGCATGATGCTTGAATGCAGCGCTGGCGAGTTACTTGTCAGGGCTGCATTCATGCATCATGATGACCAAAAGGCACGATGCATTAATGCATTGTCGACCTTTAAAGCTTAACCTTATACCTAAAACTGGAGCCTATATTATCAAAAGGCACGATGCATTAATGCATTGTCGACCTTTAAAGGCTTAACCTTATACCTAAAACTGGAGCCTATATTATCAATAAAGGCTGGTTCTACTGCCATTGGTTGGATGAGAATTTGCCAATCAAATGATTTGTTTTAACATTGAAATGTTGTCAGATTAGAAAAATTTGCCCGACTGCATTCATGCATCGTGCCGACCGTGCAGGGTTGATACACTCCCGCAGGGTCAGCATGATGCACCAATGAAGTGCTGGCTAGCAGTCTTGCCAGCACTTCATTGGTGCATCATGATGTTTCTGTCCGGTGGTCTGTCTGCCTGTATTGGTGCATCATGATGACCAATGGGCATAATGCACTGCTGCATCAGCGGCCCTTCAAGGGTTCAGAGTCTGTGATGTATTAACAGATAACAGGCTGCAGGAGATATGTGTAGTTGTCCATTAACACTGGCCACGTGTGTATGTACGGATACATAACATGTAGGTCAAGGGCAATCTGCTTTCAACAGCAATTCTGGTAGGCATCAGGAGGAAAGAGATGTGGGAGATATGGGAAGGCACCACACAGATAGGAAAGATGAGGCTAACAGAGTATGGACTTTGAGAAAGAGAGACAGAGACAGAGAGACAGACAGTCAGACAGGCAGACAGGCAGACAGGAGACAGGCAGACAGGTAGACAGGCAGACAGACAGAGACAGACAGCCTGTCAGACAGCCCGACAGCCTGGCAGACACACAGACACGCAGCCCGACAGATAGTCAGACAGACAGACAGACAGACAGATGTGAGACCTTACCATTCATGTTATTACCCATAGACTCAGAGACCAATTCAATTGACACTCCCATTACAATGAAGGATGAAGAAAATAGCAAGAAAAAAAAAACACTTGGTGCCCTCCCTCACTTCTTGCAATGACACACTACTTTCTGAGTGTAGGTCAAGGGTACATTTGCTGTCAGCCTAAGCATATTTAGGTCAAGCATAATTTGCTAATAGCCTAAAAGTAAGTAGGCCATGAGTAAATTTTCTCTTGGTATGAGTGTATAAAGTCTGTATTCTTAAAAGGTGAGTGGCCTTCATATTGAACCAAAGTTGGAGTGATTAGTTTTTGTTTGCAGTAGAAATTGACTTCAATTACTTCCCCTGTCTGACAAGTTCACTTGGGTAAAATTTTAATTAATCTGGATGGAGATTGGATATGATGGGATTTTTATTACAACAATCAGGAATCTGATCCATGGAGGATGAAATGAACATGCCTTATGCTAATATTGGTGACATGAAGTACGGTAATATCTCACGTATAAGACGCACCGTGATTTCATGCCAGACATAAACGGTGCACCTGGGGTCAGATTTTGATAATTTTAGTATTGTTTTAGTTTATAATATCCCTGTCTATTAAGATGTACCTTGCCCCAGAATCTGTTATACTAAACTAGGCCTTATAATCCTTGCACACAAGCCGCAGGAACTTTTTGGGCTCTGGGCATGGGCTCTTGAGGGCCCTTGGGATGGTGTATATGCAATTTTGAAGAGAAAAATGTTAATTTTTCTCTCATACCATCGACTTCCCACCCCCTATAAGTGGATATTTCCAGGATGTTTTAATGTCAGAACGTACCGTAATAGAGGGTAAGGGGGTGTTTTTTTGGGGATTCACCCTCGATTAGAATATGCCTTCTGGCTTCGCCCCATGAAAAGGGTCCAAAATCTACAATATTAGGCCCCTTGATTAGGGTATGAATTCTGGAGGGTTGTTCACACATAGAAACTATAGATTTTACAAATGGAGAATATTGTGAGGAATAGCAAAGCCTGAGTAATCTAAGTGCCCATAGGATCCTCTAGTACCAGTTAAGGAAATATTGATATCATTAAGCATTTCTCTTGAAGACATATACCCACCAAAGCGGGTATTCCACTGCCTTCGGTCTCCCAAAGTTTTGCTAATCTGATTATTTTTGATTATACAAAAATATAGAAAAAAAATGGGCGGATTAGTGAAATCTCGGCCGACCGACAGCAATGGAATACCTGCTTAAGACTTAATCATATTTCAGCAGGATTTGGCGGAATCCACTAAATATTTGGGTGCTAGAGCAGCTCATGGTGAGGTGCTCAATGTGGGTGAGTGATTCATAATAACACAGACTAGCTCTGGGACATGGGCTACTCACAGATGTGAGCAGGTCAGCGATAAGGGGTATCCATGCAAGGGTGATTGAATGATCACTTCTGCTGAGCAGCTCACAGATGCTCACAGCATCTCAACACAATGCATCCCTCGACACAATGCATTCCTCCACACAATGCATGCCTTCACACAATGCATGCCTCCACACAATGCATCCCTCCACACAATGCATGCCTCCACACAATGCACCCCTCCACACAATGCACCCGTCCACACAATGCATGCCTCCACACAATGCATGCCTTCACACAATGCATCACTCCACACAATGCATCCCTCCACACAATGTGTCCCTCCACACAATGCATCCTTCCACACAATGCATCCTTCTACACAATGCATCCTTCTACACAATGTGTCCCTCCACACAATGCATGCCTCCACACAATGTGTCCCTCCACACAATGCATCCTTCCACACAATGCATCCTTCTACACAATGCATCCCTCCACACAATGTGTCCCTCCACACAATGCATGCCTCCACACAATGTGTCCCTCCACACAATGCATGCCTCCACACAATGTGTCCCTCCACACAATGCATCCCTCCACACAATGTGTCCCTCCACACAATGCATGCCTCCACACAATGTGTCCCTCCATACAATGCATCCCTCCACACAATGTGTCCCTCCACACAATGCATCCTTCCACACAATGCATGTCTCTACACACTGCATGCCTCCACACAATGCATCCCTCCACACAATTTGTCCCTCCACACAATGCATCCTTCCACACAATGCATGTCTCTACACACTGCATGCCTCCACACAATGCATCCCTCCACACAATGTGTCCCTCCACACAATGCATCCTTCCACACAATGCATGTCTCTACACACTGCATGCCTCCACACAATGCATCCCTCCACACAATGTGTCCCTCCACACAATGCATCCTTCCACACAATGCATGTCTCTACACACTGCATGCCTCCACACAATGCATCCCTCCACACAATGTGTCTCTCCACACAATGCATCCCTCACACAATGCATGCCTCCACACAATGCATGTCTCCACACAATGCATGTCTCCACACAATGCATGCCTCCACACAATGAATCCCTCACACAATGCATTCCTGGTAGGTTAATGCTCGCGAGGGCTACAATCCCGTTTGATGCCTATCCTATAGGGCTGATACAGTGCCGGAGGGTCGTCATGATGCACCAATGGAGGTCTGGTGATCAGATTCACCAGTAATCCATTGTACTGACAATGTGCATACTGCACTCCCATAACAGCAGCCCTTAGAGGGCTAGGGGAGCAGTGTGCCTGTGGTAATTGGCCTACTCTCGGTGAACTGTGGCCTACATTGTCAGTGTTTATTTGAATGTATTTGTGAACATTTCTCCAGATGGCTCACTTTTGGTATTGTTTGATACATATATATCTACTTATACTTCCCCTTAATAAATTCCTCCCAAGTTACAATATTTCCTAGCGTTAGCTACGAGACGATTTCCATTTTGTAATTTGAGTGACAAGACAGAAACAGTAATAAAACTCTTCTTGGGTTCTTGACCAATTGATGACAGAGAAACTTCAGATTTTCAAGACTCTACCAGGCTAGAGAAAGGATGTATATATATACAAATTGTTTGCAGCTCTCCTGATATTGATGCCTTGTCTCCCCGTAAGTCTGCTCACCAGTACTTTATTGGTGCATCATACTGACCCTGTGGGGGTTATCAGCCTATAAGGGCGAGCTGAATGTAGCTCTGGCCAGGTTTAATTGGTGCACCATACTGACCCTGTGGGCGTTATCAGCCTATAAGGGCGAGCTGAATGTAGCTCTGGCCAGGTTTAATTGGTGCATCATACTGACCCTGTGGGGGTTTATCAGCCTATAAGGGCGAGCTAGATGTAGCTCTGGCCAGGTTTAATTGGTGCATCATACTGACCCTGTGGGGGTTTATTAGCCTATAAGGGCGAGTTGAATGTAGCTCTGGCCAGGTTTAATTGGTGCACCATACTGACCCTGTGGGCGTTATCAGCCTATAAGGGCGAGCTGAATGTAGCTCTGGCCAGGTTTAATTGGTGCATCATACTGACCCTGTGGGGGTTTATTAGCCTTTATCTAACTATCTGAGCCTCAGCAGTGCTTTTTTGCTCATAACCCCAGTGCGTTATCCAGCCATAACGCACTCTCAGACCTTTTCTTCGTCTTCAAGAGGCTGCTAGTTTCAATCTGGACATGTTAATAAATTAGAGAAGTATACAATGTCAACTCCTCCATACATTTCCTGTTAAAACCGTTTAGGTTCAACGGGGAATCGATCCCCTGCCGCTGGGGCAGGAGGCGAGCTCGCTGTCCACTATACCAAGCCGACCGGTGCTAGAAACCACTGCACATGGAGGATTTGAAAAAGTTTTCCGACATACCTGAAGTTTACACACCTCGATAGCCTAGAATATATGGAGCCTGGTGGAGTTATTAACAGAGAACCATCCTTAGATATCCTAGATGAACATGCCATGCCAAATTCCTCCATTTTCTTCGAAATAAATAAGAATCCATTGATTTTCCATAGCGATACGCAACTGACCCGGCTGACCTCCTTGCCGGAAGTGGGTTCAGCCGAAAGTAGGTCAGGTACATCCGGGCACCTACCCGCTTCGTCAACAAGATGAAATGGCCGTGTACCGGGCCGTGTGCGTTATCGGTATGGAAAATCAATGGATTCTTATTTATATCGAAGAAAATGGAGACAAAATGAAGGCGAACACCAACTAAAGATCGTATATTTGGCGGTGTTAGAAGTACAGAACTTGACATTATTGGATTATACCCGAAAAATGAGTGTAAAGGTGGAGGTATGTCGGACAGAACGACAACATGGCCATGGCGGGTTGGCAAAGCTAGCGGATTGCATGCACTTACAAAATGTCTCCTCCTGGATTAATTCTGGGGTTATAAGGTAAGAAATTGATACAAAATGGAGAAATATGTTCGATAAACGCTTTAATCAACGTTATGAGAGAGCACTTGTGGGTCTATGGTTCAATATTGAACCATAGACCCACGCGTGCTCTCTCATAACGTTGATTAAACGCCAAATAAGGGCGAGCTGAATGTAGCTCTGGCCAGGTTTAATTGGTGCACCATACTGACCCTGTGGGGGTTTATTAGCCTATAAGGGCGAGCTGAATGTAGCTCTGGCCAGGTTTAATTGGTGCATCATACTGACCCTGTGGGAGTTATCAGCCTATAAGGGCGAGCTGAATGTAGCTCTGGCCAGGTTTAATTGGTGCATCATACTGACCCTGTGGGGGTTATCAGCCTATAAGGGCGAGCTGAATGTAGCTCTGGCCAGGTTTAATTGGTGCACCATACTGACCCTGTGGGGGTTTATTAGCCTATAAGGGCGAGCTGAATGTAGCTCTGGCCAGGTTTAATTGGTGCACCATACTGACCCTGTGGGGGTTTATTAGCCTATAAGGGCGAGCTGAATGTAGCTCTGGCCAGGTTTAATTGGTGCATCATACTGACCCTGTGGGAGTTATCAGCCTATAAGGGCGAGCTGAATGTAGCTCTGGCCAGGTTTAATTGGTGCACCATACTGACCCTGTGGGGGTTTATTAGCCTATAAGGGCGAGCTGAATGTAGCTCTGGCCAGGTTTAATTGGTGCACCATACTGACCCTGTGGGGGTTTATCAGCCTATAAGGGCGAGCTGAATGTAGCTCTGGCCAGGTGTAATTGGTGCATCATACTGACCCTGTCGGGGTTTATCAGCCTATAAGGGCGAGACGAATGTAGCTCTGGCCAGTTTCTCAGCAGGGCTGCATTTGTGCATCATGACGACCAATGGACATGGTGCATTCCTGCATCAGTAGCACTGTATTGGTGCATCATACTTACCCCATGGGAATGTATGAACCCAGCATAAGTGCATCCCCAGTGATTTACCTGCCCGGGCTAAATCAATGTATCATACAGACCAATGAACATAATGCATTAATGCACCAGCAGGCCTTAATGGGTTCAAGTGTTAAGAGCCGGCTGCACTGACTACTTGTCACACTCACCTGTAAGCACAGGTGTAAATAATGCAAGGTCAGCATTGTTAGTGGAACCATACCTGCGTGACGTGCAGCTACAGGTAGTAGTAGGGGGAGCAGCTCATGGTGGGGTGTGAGCTTCTCAATGTAACAAACTAACCGTTTGACATTGTTACTCTATCAGGGAGCAGCTCATGGTGGGGGGAGCAGCTCATGATGAGGGGAGCAGCTCATGGTGAGAGGAGCAGCTCATGGTGAGGGGAGCAGGTCATGGTGAGGGAGCAGGTCATGGTGAGGAGAGCAGGTCATGGTGAGTGGAACAGCCCATGGTGAGAGGAGCAGCTCATGGTGAGGGGAGCAGCTCATGGTATCATGGTAAGGTGTAACAAACTAACTTTTGGATGCTGTTACTCTGTCAGACCAGACTATAAATTTATACTCTTTCATCCATTCATCCCCGTTCGCTTGTGTGTCTCTTTCATTGAATATCTGTTCGCCCCATGTCCCACCACTGCCTTTGCCTGACATGTCTCTCACTCTCTCTGTCTGTCTCTCTGTCTGTCTCTCTGTCTCTCTCTGTTTCTCTCTCTCTCTCTCTCTCTGTTTTTTTTATGTTTCTCTCTGTGATACTCTCTTTCTGTCTGTATCTCTCTCTCTCTCTCTCTCTCTCTCTCTCTCTCTCTCTCTCTCTCTCTGTTTCTCTCCCTCTGAACATCTATAGATAAATCCTTATCAGACGTAGGGAGAGCAGATCTTGGTACATGGATACTCCTGACTGACTTCCCTAATCGCACTAGATACAGATCAATGATAGACATAGTGAGAGCTACTTAGCTGCTATAGAAAAATCACATTCCACTTATACAGTGGGAATATGTACTATTCACCTATACCGCAGTTATAGTCCTCCCGTGGGCGCTAGTATCATACAGGCTGAGCATAGAGGTGTGTCTGCACTGCAGCCACCAGCTGAGGCCTAATTAACATGCATTCTTGTGAGACTTGCAGTTTCAGGGGTCAGAAGACAGTCTAAGCATGTGTCAGTCTCCACACCTCTGAAGACTTCACACCTGGAGGTGTGATGAGCGATAGTCTACACTAAACATATCTTTGAACTTGTAATTATATTCTTATGCCAATGAGTCTTAATATTACTTTTGTGTGTATGGTGGGATTCCCACCAAGTATTACATAACTGTACCCTGTAACCAGTGTAAAGCACATGCTGGTGACCAGCTTCAGCTAGACACTACGGCGCCACCACCATCCCGCTTGGTCGGAATATAACCAGTGTTACATATAATGTGATAAAACACTAATGGCATGAGGGAAAAATAAACCACGTGAACGTATCATCCTGTACCAGTTTTCCTTGAAGGTATTTCTGGAAAAGATAAATAGAGGAGGGATATAATGGCAGTAACTTACATTCTAGTTCCACTATGGGGTCCTCCATATCCTTATACTCCATACTGTCTCAGGCAGAGCAGCTCACATACGTCACAGACAGGTGGTACTGCTCATGGTAAGTCACTAACTCAGGTAGAGCTGCTCATATATCCAGGTAATGAGCTGTTCATAGCTGCTCACAGACTGAGTCACTCACTAACCCACTTCACACACTGATGTACTGGTACTCCAATGTGAAGGTTGGCCTTGTTGTAGTTCTCATTATCACAGAGACCTCATTGCCATAGATATAATTCTGTATTCCACTATGGACATGTACTGTTTATGAACTAATAGCACTAGGTCATCTAGGGAAAGAGTTGCTTATATCCCAGACTGAGTCACTCACTAACTCACTCCACATAGACATTTACTGGTACTTCAATGTGAAGGTTGACCCTGCCTGGAAATCTCCTTGTAAAAATGCCTCATTATAATAGATATATGTTTTTGTATTCCAATATGGGAATATACAATTTGTGATCTACGCTAATTGTACTGACTTATTGGCACTTATAATAAGGCATTTGCTTCCAGCCTCCTCAAAACAGATAGTCCTAAACTTGCAGTAGCCTACTGATGATAAACCATCCAACATTGCTGTCTAACAACTTTGATCTAAGGTCTATGTTCCTATAATTATTGTAAGTATCCCAGATGTCGTCTGGACAGGTCTATGAATCCAAATACTGGAAACAGCAAACCTAAACCACTGATTTCTACAACTAAATGACAATGCTAATCTATATACAATCCAGTGCAATAATGCAGTCAGATATCCCTCTTGGTATCAGAGTATATGGCAGGGATATATGCTAATCCATATAATCCAGTACAACAATCCAGCCACTTATCCCTATGGATATTAGAGTTTAGGGTAGGAATATGCTAATCCATACAGTCCAGTACAATAATCCAGTCATATATCCCTATGGATATTAGAGTTTAGGGTAGGAATATGCTAATCCATACAGTCCAGTACAATAATCCAGCCACATATCCCTATGGATATCAGAGTTTAGAGTAGGAATATGTGCTAATCCATACAGTCCAGTACAATAATCCAGCCACTTATCCCTATGGATATCAGAGTTTAGGGTAGGAATATGTGCTAATCCATACAGTCCAGTACAATAATCCAGCCACTTATCCCTATGGATATTAGAGTTTAGGGTAGGAATATGTGCTAATCCATACAGTCCAGTACAATAATCCACCCACTTATCCCTATGGGTATTAGAGTTTAAGGTACCAATTTATGCTAATCCATCTATAATCCAATACAATAATCCAGTCTGATACCCCTATGGGTATTATACTACAGGGTACGGATATGTACTAATCCATATAATCTAGTACAATAATCCAGTTACATATGCCTATGAGTATTAGAGTATAGGTTAAGATCATATGCTAATCCATATATATAATCCAGTACAATAATCCAGTCATATATCCCTATTGGTATTAGATTTTAGAGTAAGAGCAAGTATATATGCTAATCCATATATAATCCACACAATAATCCAGTCACAAGATCAGAAGCCAGTTCTAGACACATCTCCTTACATATAGCCCAGGTCTGCACCCCAGTCTGGGACAACAGTATCCTGGAGGTATCTATCTACCAATGACTGCTCACTGCTAGCTCTATCCTCATGTGTAAATCAGCCCCATACACAGGAGGCAGTCCTGGTGTTAATCCAGCCTTATTATCAGCCCTAGGGGATGGGTATATACAGAGCTCCAGTGTTGACAGTACTATAAGCTGTAGACCTGTGTATGTGTGTACACTATTTCAATGCACAGCTGTAACTCAGGTAATGCCTGAGTTATTCACACAGTGTGTAAACTGTGCAACCTCTCCCCTGTGGTGGTGAGGTACTGAGAGTAGGCCTCCAGTAGTACTACTACAAGTACCCAGTAAGGAGCCCCGGGATTGGCTGGAGCTGAGACTGACTGACTGGGTGAGTGGGTGGATGGGTGGGGGTGGGGAGGTGGGAGGGGGTAGGAGTCTGAGGAGCTGCTGCCTGCAGTGCTTGAGGCCTTGAAGGATTGCCATGAGCAGTTCCAGATACTGTCTCTATAACATGAGCTGCTCTCTCACTTTCAGAGTTTCTCTCTTTGCTGTGAATTACTGCATTTATTCTGAGGTGCTCTCTTAATGTCAGACTTGTTCTTCTATCCTAAGTTGCTCCATTTACCCCTATATAGATGCTCCCTCATGTTCTCATCTTTTCACCTGCACCCCTGACTGGATTGTTCCGTTCACCCTTAACTGCTCTCTCTCTCTCTCTCTCTCTCTCTCTCTCTCTCTCTCTCTATCTACCTATCTATCTATCTATCTATCTCATTTTCATTTTGATTCTCATTTCCACCAACCATGACGTGCTCCCGTAACCCCGAGCTGCTCACCATAAGCTCCTCCAATTTCTCTGGGCAGCTGTCTTCATCCTAAACTGCTATCCTCCCTCTTAACTGTTCCCCTTACAATGACCTGCCCCCCCCCCCCTCACTATTAGCTGCTCCCCTTACCCCCAAAGCTGTTGTCCTCATCCTGAGCTGATCTCCTCTCCTTAGAACATGCTGGTTGTAAATCTGGGCTGTAGTTGAGGGTGTATATATGTGATAGAAACCTGGATCATAAAAGCATCGTATTCTAAGTACCGTAATCTCCCGTGTATAAGGCGCAGCCCGCGTATAAGGCGCACCTAGAGTTTTGGAAAATTCTCAAAAAAGATGAAAAATTCATAACTTTGGTTCTACTGAATGAATTTTCAAAATTCAAAAACCTATGTGTAGCTTGGGCCACCCTGGACCCTCCTGGCCCCCCTAATGTTCTGTTATGACCAAGGGGACATGTAAGATATCAAAAGAAAGGTCTTGGTGTCCCCCTTGTGGATCCAATGAGAACTAACCCCCGTATAAGACGCGCCTTATACGCGGTAGGTTAGACCACCTTAACCCAATGTCTACAGGGTTATATAGTCCCCTCCCTCGTCAGGTACTATAAAACCCTGTAGACACTGGGTTAAGGTGGTCTAACCCATACCTAAACTCTTCCCCTACCCTGAACTTCACTCCCACCCTGGGCTGCTCCCCTCACTCATACCTGCCCCCCCCCCCCAATTACCTGACCTAGGCTCCCACCATAAACTTGAGAAAGAGCTGTACCTCCCAATTACACTAAGCCACCATGCTCAAATCATTCAAGTTTGTTTTTGGTTGCATTAAATTGGCCAAGACTAGTAATAGGATACAAGCTGAGGTCTGGCAGATACTTCTCACTCTCACTTCTCCCCTTACTATGAGCTGCTCCCCTGTCCATGAGCTGCTCGATCCTATCCATACTGACAGGTATCAGTGCTAGAGGCTAAGTAGCAGTACACTTGTATTGGCCTTTGCAATTGGACAGTACTAGTTCTAGGATGGGTTAAAGTCTGGGGAATAGCCACTTCGCGACCCCCCCCCCCCACCTCCTCACCCCGCCTCCACTACACACACCCATAAACAGATCCACCTGAGCTGCTCCCTCCTGGATAGTGCCTGCCAGAGGGCATCAGCCAGGGTGTGTCTGACTGCTCACTTCACACCATCAGCTGCTCCCCTCACCATCAGCTGCTTCCCTCACCATTAGCTGCTCCCCTCAAAATCAGTTGCTTCCCTCACTATGACCTGCTCCCCTCACTTTGACATGCTCCCCTCACCATGACCTGCCCTCCTCACCTTGACCTGCTCCCCTCACCATGACCTGCTCGCCTCACCATCAGCTGCTTCCCTCAAACATCAGCTGCTGCCCTCACCATCAGCTGCTCCCCTCACCATTGTCTTCTCCCCTCACCATGATCTGCTCCCCTCACCATCAGCTGCTCCTCTCACCACCAGCTGCTCCCCTCACCATCAGCTGCTCCCCTCACCACCAGCTGCTCCCCTCACACTGAGCTGCTCCCATTGACCATACAGTGTGAACTGGTTGTTGTACCAGGGTATAAGGATGGTCCATAGGGCATGGGAGAGGGACTTACACAGTTACAGCCTGGGGTGTCTGGACGTGGGCCCTATAGGGCAGCAGCATGCATTCTTGGTAACTATGATGCATTAATGTCGTGCTGGTGAGTGTACTAACCAGCACTGCATTTGTGCATCAGACAACCGACGAACTTGAAGGCAGCAATGCATAGTTGGTGGTCTACTCGCCAGCGCTGCATCTGATGCATCATGTCAGAGCCTGCCAAACCTGCATAATCACCAGGGTTACATTTGAGGGCCGCAGATGCATTAATGCATCATGCCCATTGGTCGTCATAATGCACCAATGAAGTGCTGGCAAGACTGGGTGGGTGGGGAGGTGGGAGGGGGCACTTAATTGGAGCATCATGCCGACCCTATGGGGTTGATACATATATACTCCTCGAGGATTGGCATGATGCACGTATGAAGTGCTGGTGAGACTGCTCGCTAGCACTTCATCGGTGCATCATGATGACCAAGGGGCATGATGCACTCCTGCATCAGTGTCCCTCAAAGGGTTAAAGTACCAGTGAGCAGCTCATGGTTTGGCTGAGGGAAGAGCTCAGTCCCAGTCTGACACCCAGGTATAGGGGTTGATCTGGTCTCTATGTACAGAAGGGATGGGAGAGGGGGGGGGGTCCTACATGTATTGTCTAGGGGCGACCCCGAATCATAGGAATGGGAAAGATAGAAAGTGGAAGGTTTATTGGAAGAGATTCAGAGAGCCAGAGACAGACAGAGACAGAGAGACAGGGAGAGAGAGAGACAGAGGCAGAGGCAGAGAGAGACAGCAAGAGACAGAGACAGAGAGAAGAGACAGTTTCGCATATGAGGCCAACAAAAAGAATCAATAAAAGGAGTATATTAGAAAGTAGGAAACCAGGAACGAGGAGTGCAGTTTAGTCTCTGCACTGAAAAGAAGGAAGATCCGAAACTAGTCAGCAGTGACCACTTTAGATCCTCAAGTTGACGATACCTCAAACTACAACTTTAGGTAGTCAAAATGAAGACTTTAGGTCATCATCCTGATGACCTAAGTCGTTAGTATGACGACTCTGTACTGTCAGTATTGTCATACTGACGACCTAAAGTCGTCATTTTGACTACCTAAAGCTGTAGTTTTAGGTATCGTCAACTTGAGGACCTAAAGTGGTCACCGCTGACTAGTTTTGGATCTTCCAGGTTTGGCTTCTAAAGACTGATCTACTGGAGGTATATACTTTATTGGGCAGGTGTGATATCAGGGAGGTTTATAATATCTGGGTGTTGATTCATAAAGCTGAGTACTTATTTCTAAGGTTTAATGATGATTTAAAAAATTTATAGAAAAGAATGAAATCTTATGGCAGAAATAGATTTTCAGAGGAATTGGAAATTCAAAAACTCTTGACATATTTCTGCATCATTTGCAAACCGTAGCAGTATTATTGCCGTGATTACCCATTGTATAAGGCGCTGCTATTAGGATGGACACTTACTTTGTCTTAGGGACTTTATTAACAACATTTTTAACAATGGGGGGGGGGCTGGTGGGTTTGAGGGGGGTCAGAATTTCTTCAACCCCTTTACCAGGGGGGTCAAAACGATTTCACCTGTTTTTTCCCCCCGCGCATCCACGCTCAAACCCACCAGGCCCCCCCCAGCTGTCAACACCTATGTCACCTTGTAGGCATCTGATTGGCTGAAACAGAGTTCCTCCAAGCAGAGTCATGGATTGTTGGCGAGTTATGAGCAGTACCTGAGTCAAATGGAGCAGTGTGAGTTAAACCTTTAATGCGCTCATGCAGGAGTGCATCATCACCGTTGGTTGTCATGATGCAACAATGAAGTGCTGGCGAGTCGAGTCTGCTCACCTGCACTTCACTGGTGCATCATGAAGACCTTTCAGGAGTGCATCAATCCCATTAGTCGTCATGATGCACCAATGAAGTGCTGATGAGTCTGCTAGCCAGCACTTCATTGGTGCATCAAGCCGACCCTCCAGGGTTTTATCGAACCCATAGGGTCGGCGTGATACATGGACATAGTACTGGTGAGTTACTCGCCTAGGCTGCATTCATGCATCATGCCAATCAATGGTCATGATACATTAATGCATCAGTGGCCTTTAGATAGTGTTTATGCACATCGCGTTTATCATAGAGTGGTTATAAAACTTAGTTTAAATTTATGATAGCAGAAATTACAGCAGACCAAATTCCGTGTTTCTAAACCACGCATATAGTATCGACAAGTATTTAACCTTTTTTGTTTGTGTAAAATTCAAATTGCATAAAGAAAAAATGATAAGTTACAGCAGAATAAATTTCATTATGCTTCTTATTTCAAATGTCCAAACAGCAATTTGTGCTAAATCTACCAAGGAACTACAAAGACTGACTCAGGATCGTACAGCAGACCGAGAGCCTGAAGGAACAATTTAAAGAAGAATGTCAGCGGGTGAAGAAACTGAAGGACAATAAGGGGAGGGTGGAGGACATGTGGTTTGGTCCCCGCTATGGGGCATATAAACGTATTATAAAACTGGTTATTAGGAATAGAACTCCTCCAGTTCTAGAAGAAGATCCACGAGTTTGGTTATTCAGGATATATAAAAACTCTGTTACATAAATGTGTATTACATCTTATGTACAAATCTGTTTACTCTATAACAGAGAAACCCCTGGCATATGCGAGTCGTGAACTTGGAGTCATAAGAATGATGAAAGCTCACTTTGAAGTTTCCTGAGTCAATTCCTCTGGCATAAGCAAGTCTCAGGAAATCCAGGTCGTCATAGAAGTCTCACTCTACAAGCTTGGGCCAAAAAAAAGAAATAATTCTAAATTTCCAGTAACAAAGTCCAGAGAGTTGATTTCTTTTTTTATCTTTTTATTTTTTCCACCTGAGTAATCATGTATTGAATTGAGGGCATATGTGACAAACGGACATATGTGACAAACAGATGGCAAAATATATATGCCCCTATCCCCAACTCTTTTACTCATTAAAAAGATACAAAACTTGATAAAAATAGAAAAACAATCCTCAAAGATTCTGAGGTCGGCCCTGTTTGGCTGAGGTCGGTTGGGTGACCGGAAATTTAACTTCTTTTTTCTTGTCTTGGGCACAAGAATTGAAGAAAGGAATCATATGCATCTCCTGCTTGTCCCAGGTGATATTTTCTGTGATGTGATTGAAGGTTTATGATAGCATGTAGGTTTGTGACTGCTCCCCGGGGACTGTTCCCAGCCTAACCTTCTCAATTTCTTATTTACCGACTGTTTATTCATTCTTTATTATCTCCCTACAAACCTCCCTACCTTTGAAATGAGCAAAGAAATAAAACTTTCTAATTACCTTTCCTGTCATCCCTTTCCACCCACTCATTCCCACCCATATTGCATGTATACTCATTACCATGCACCCTTCATCCCCAACACTGTAAACAATAACTGTTGAATCTACCAGGGATCCTTGTAAAACTGAACGGTAAATTACCGCAATCATGCAGTTAAGCAGTGTAATTTCTGCAATGAAGCCCCAGATGGCAGTACGATGGTAGGAATCTCCTTGAAAATACATAAGGACGGATCTCTGGTAACTTTGGGAAGTTGTTTGGCGTTGTATTGAGATGTTCTACAGTGCTGGCTCGTGGTGGACCGGCAGGGTATAATGTTGATTAGTGCCACATGTTCATATGGAGCATAGAACTCAATTAACATAACTTGAACTAACCAATAGACATAAAGCTACCATAAAATATGATGAACATATCGTAAACCAGGATAGGTACAAAGGATGATGTGGTACCCATGACCATAAAGGTAACTCGCAGTGTACGGGAGACCACCTCAGTTCTATTAGCTTGATCAAGACCAGGTGCCACAGATAAGGGCTGATCCATAAGTTATGTCACGCTTTTTAAAGGCTTTTTAAACACCCACACACATCCCTGTCACGTTTAAAACTGTAGAAATGTATAGGAGTCATGAACACCCCCCCCCCCTCCGATGTGACATAATAGATCGGCCCTAAGAGTGGATGGTGGTAAGAGATTGATTTCTCATCAACATTATTGCCCCCCCCCCCCTCACCCTCTCTCAAGGGTAAAAAAAAAATTCACTCAGAAATGGCCTAAAGTATACGGGACTAGCTCATTGCTAGTACTAAGGAAACATACTAGGTGGCTTATGTAGTCGGGGGCTAATCCATAATTTGATTAAGATAAGGGGCAGGATGCAGCTTATCGGTCTTATCACTGACCATTGTTCTGGAGGTTGATAATAAATTTACCCGGAATTCCCTGCTCTGGAGTCGGGGGCCTAACCAAGATGGCGGCCTCCATAGCCTAATATACTAATGCCCTATACAGCAAAAGCAAGGCACACTTCCTAAAATTTATTCTAAAACAATCCAAGATCCATCCAGAATACATGATTTAACTATAATTCTTTTCAACGCAGCCCCAGTCCCAAGAATGAATTTATTGCCTCAGCCAATCCAACATCGCGAAATCTTTGGGCCCTACCCCCCCCCCCAAGTTCACACACGCTCTGCCAAACTAGACATGTTTTAGCCTTAGGGTCTAATTACCCTGAGTTACACAGGAGCAACATGGATCATATAGTCACTGGACAATAGACGCCACTGTGCTGCCACCTTGTTTCTTGCAATGGAACTAACTACCTAGAGGCTGGAATAGTGCACTTGTGTCTGTGAAAAAGTGACTTCTTATGATGACCTATTTGTTATTGTGTATCTACGTGTGATACCTTAGCTTAACTGATTTGACCCCTTTATACGCAGTTTCTCTAACTTGAGATTCATTTTTAACATAACAGTTTTTCTCCATAACCTTACAAGTCACAGCCTTCATATGCTTACATTTGTCATTATGTTTTATTACCCATATGTTACAAAGTGTCACGATTTACGTATTACTTAATTAGACACGGCATCAATTACACATTTATCCTTAGATCCGCCATGTTTAGCTTTAAACACCGTTACAGGATCCGACCACTACTCACCTAATAAACCTTTAAAGGCCGCTGATGCATTCATGCATCATGCCAATTGGTCGTCATGATGCATGAATGCACCTCTGGCGAGTAACTCGCCAGGGCTGCATTCATGCATCATGACGACCCCACAAACCAGTGAGCCGACTCAAGGTACTTCATTGGTGTATCATGATCCAACGTTGAATTAGCGGCCTTTAAAGGTCTTTACCCTTGTGATGGATGTGGATAAGAAGTTACACCTAGGGACCTGTATGAGATGCCTGGTAGTGTTGGATATTTGACACCTCTATTCACATAGGCTCTTTATGTATAGGACGATAAATCACCCTTTATGTATAAAGGTAGATGGGAAAAGAGTGTATTTCGGGCATGCAGTATATATACCATGCAGGCCACATCAAAAGGAAAATATCAGAAAGGTATAATTATCTCTTTAATTCATACACATATATTGGACTTTATACCACGATTTCGGCACTTCCGGTGGGTTTATATGCAGTTTAGCCGTGCATTATTCTGCATATACCACCCTTGTGCATTTTTGAAATTTTTGGTATATACTTTTTCAAGGTCAAGTTGGACTTAGAATATTTTTTGGAAATTATGGCGCCTATACAAAGTTAATCCAGCCATTTTCCATTGTGAAAAATCGTGCCAACTCGTATGAGGATTGAACCCCGGCCGCAGTGGTGGTAGGCGAAGGCCTTAGCCATAGCGCCACACTGAACGGTGATGAAAATCAATGCGAAAGTAAATAAATTCTAACCTGAGGTCCTAGTGGTACGTTTCCAGTCAGTTTTCGTCTTGATTCCAAGCTTGTCATGTTATTATATCGAAATCCTAAGAAGTTTTTGATCCATAGAAGAGGAATGCGTGCTAATTGTCTCCATTTTCTTCGATATAAATAAGAATCCATTGATTTTTCCATCGTACGCGAGTCGCGGCCCGTGGCCGCCCTGCGCGAAGCCATTGTTTTTGTTCCTTGCCGGGAGAGGTACCGCCGTGTTCACACTCACTTTTCGTATGGAATCCAACCATGACGCGTCTTCAAAATAGAACATACATATCCTTAGATAGTCTAGATGATCCCTCCATACGTATTATGTCCAATATATTCAAAATAAAGGAGAATCCATTGATTTTCCCAACGTACGCGAGTCGCTGTCCGGCCATTCCCACCCGCCTCCTTGTTCGGCGAAAGTGTGTCAGGGGCCCGGATGTGGATATAGGTCATCCGCTCGCCGTACGAGGAAGACGCCGAAAATGTCGGATCCGTTTAGAAAATCAATGGATTCTTATTTATTTCGAATATATATGACATATCAAGCATGGAGTACTCATCTAGAATATCTAAGGATATGTATGTTTTAATTTGAAGACGTGTCATGGCTGGATTCCATACGAAAAGTGGCTGTATACACAGCGGTACCTCTCCCGGCAAGGAACAAAAACAATGGCTTCGCGCAGAGCGCTGACCCGGGCCGTGTCGCTTGCTTTTACAAAATGTATTCTCCTGGCTATAATCTTTGGATATCAGGTAAGAAATTAATACAAAATGGAGGAAATGGTGGTATAAACCTATTAGGTGATGCATATCGGGGCCCCACGGGCTGTATATGCTGTATATACCTGAGCCGCGGAGCCCTAGGGCCCCGATATGCATCATCTATTAGCTTAGTATAGATCTCTCAAATCTTTCATAGCACTTGTTCCTGTGATTCAGAGTGAGCCTTATTCCAATAAAACTGACTACAGCAGAAGCTTCAGATCTTAAAGGCACTCACTGTATGCCATGCCATACTGGATTACATTGGTACCATAATCTCTCGCGTATAAGGCGCATCTCGTGTATAAGGCGCACCTAGAGTTGAAGAATATTGTGCAAAAAAAAAATACATAACTTTGGTTCTACTGAATGAATTTTCAAAATTCAAAAAGCTATGTGTAGCTAGGGCCCCCACACCCCATTGAATCCCCCTATGCTATTTTTTGAGTTAGGGGGAGTGTAACATATCAAAATAAAGCTCTTGGTACCCCCCCTTGTGGATCCAGGAAGAACTATAACCCTGCATATAAGACGCACCTTATACGCGAGAGATTACGGTAGTTCGTCTTCTCCACCAAATCCTGTATGCTTGATTACATATAGGGACCATCTTAGGGAATAATCTCTGACAACAGTATGACTCAGCAGCCAAATTTGTCAGTGACTTTTTAGATTGGCAGCTTGATTGAAATAGGGCTCTGGAATTATACTGGATATGTCTGAAGTCGCATCAGGTTAAGAACGAGTATCCTGTTGGGTGCAAAATAAGCATCGAATGGGTAGATACATAAACACCATGTATTGTTTGGTCAATACCAAACTAAACTCATAAATATAGTGTTTTCTATATGATTTATTTGCTTAAAAATCTTCATGTTATCAGGGATGAATAAAGTTTATTGTTCAGTTCAATTCTACATCGGGATAACAACCCAGTAGTGACAGGGTGTGACAGGGTGTGACAGGGTGTGACAGGGTGTGACAGGGTGTGACAGGGTGTGACAGGGTGTGAACTAGCTACAGGCTGTCCAACCGCCTGTGCATACACCCTGAGTGTTACAATAAGGGAGTGGTCATTATTTATCAACAGGGGGTTGGTGGGTTATTGCGCGGATGCGCGAAAATCTTTTACACCCCCCCCCCTCGACGGCAGTCAAAATTGTTTTGCGCCCCCCCCCGCGCTGGAGGCGCGGAGAGTTTTCACGCCCCTCTTTAATCTATAGTAGTGCGCCGGCTTTTTTGCTAAAAAGAGGGTGAATTTTTTAGCCCCCCCCCTCAAGAGGGGTCAACATTTTTTTAGCCCCCCCTCGGGAGGGGTCTGAAAATTTTACGCCCCCCCCTCAAACCCACCACCCCCCCTGTTGATAAATAATGACCACTCCCTAAGTATATGTGTGAGTGGAATAGTTAAGGTTCCTATGTGTAAACCAACATGTGACAGGGGGTAATTTTCCTGTTAAAGTGATCCATGTGAACATAGACATACTCTATGTCAAGGTGCACTATAATGAGTGGCAATAGACACATGGGCTGTAAGACCTATATATAGGGGGGGGGGTATGGTCTGATCTGTTCAAAACGAGTGGATTCTTTTTGAACTGTGAGATAGTGACAGGGGTACCATTACCCATTTACAGCTACCTACAACATGACTAGGAAATGTACGGGAGGGGGGGAGAGACCCATCGCAGTCACAGAGTAGAAGGTGGTGCTTGAGTGATTTGATAAGGTCTTAATCTTCTCTTTTGTGTGTGGATGGGAATAGAGTATACCATGATACAGCCCTGACGAGGTACTCATGGATTACAGACTGGGTCAACTGAAGTGTGGAAGTGATGCATGGGAGGGGCAGAAACTGGAGGGAGCGGGTTGGGGGCAGTATGGTTCACCATTTGAAGGTCATTGATGCAGGAGTGCATCATGCCCATTGGTCATGTCATCATGATGCACCAATGAAGTGCTGACGAGACTGCTCGTCAGCACTTCATAGGTGCATCATAACGACCCTGCAGGACTGGCATGATGCATTAATGCAGCCCTGGTGAGTAGATTTCCAGGGCTGCATTCGTGTATGATGACGACCAATATGGCTCTAGACCCCTAAAATCGACATGGCGACATGGGCCATTTTTGGCTTAGTGACATGGGACATGAATCTTTCTTTAAAATCGACATGGTGACATGAACTTTCCTTAAAATCGACATGGGGACATCAAATTTTCTTAAAATCGACATGGGGACATGGCAATTTCTTAAAATCGACATGGGACATGGGGACCCCCCATCAAGGGCCCCACCAATGGGTACATTAATGTGCTATTGGCCTTACAAAAGGATAAACACTAACAGAATATATTATAGATGTACTCTATACTCGTCTGGTGGTATTCTGTGTCAAACCAATCAACTGTAACCAGGTCAATTCTACAATGGTCCCACATGAGGGAACACAAATCATACCACTCATCCTATACCTACTGCAACCCACCACTCCTACCATGTGTGTATATTCAGTATATAGGGGGAAACATGGATCCTCCTGTCGTCTGCATGTAATATATAGCTCTTTATGGGGTTTTCTTTCCTTTATCAGTCATTGGCAAATACAACTGCTAAACTGCTTACCTGTACGTGCCTTTGATGCTGTTGGGTGTGTTATATTGGACAGTTGTGTTATGGACAGGTGGGTAGACATACCTGAGGCAGGTAGGACAAGTAGGAACAGTCAGTGAGAGAGAGGAGGTCAAGTGGAAGGGGTTAACTAACTGCTCTAAGGCCAAAAACCTCTATGTGTTTCAGACCAACACACAAGTAATAAGATTTAGTATTTTGTACATGTGTAATTTTTGAAACGACTAACAAACGGGAAAATAACTATCACTGAAACGTGTTTACATAGTATGATATGAGATTCACGCTGTCCCTACAATGCTCACCCCCTCCCTTCTCTTTTTTCCCCAATTAATTGTGAAACCCATCTCCGACCCTTCTGAGGCTTCCCTAGCCCACTTAAAAGGGACTATATCTCCTATTCCATATTCCCTCTGTGTGTCTGGTAATATGCATAGGAGTGAGTGAGTAATAGATGTTTAACGCCATTTCGACAGCTGAGGTCATATTCATGGCGAGAACTACATTACACAATTTCACAGAGGAATGTGTCAGTGCCCTTGATATGTGCACCACACACATCCTGAGGGGATAGGAAAGAGGAGAAATAGACCCTTTTAAGTGGGCTAGGGAGGCCCGAATATGCATAGGTAGCGACACACTCATTTGTCAAATTGTGCAATGTAGTCTTCTCACTATGAATGTAACCTTTGCTGTTGAAATGGCTTTAAACATATATTACTCACTCAGTCACTCCAGTCCCTCTTGTCCTGAGGGGGTGAGGTGAGTACTGTACATCTGAGGGGCCGGGGGAGGGGTTACTCACTATATGGTGGTGACTGCCAACTGTAATGGTATCAGCATCTCCGCTTAGGGACCCATTTGGCAGTTAGTAGTCTATTCTGACCACAGTACCCCCCCCCCCCCCGGAGGTAGGAAGATGGTAGATCCCGTGCTAAGGTAGTGGTTAGTGTGATTGTGGTTTGACTCCTCTCTGTTACTGAGTTCAACCAGGCCAACTGTGTCAACTGTGAATGGTATAATCTGTGCACCACCTGCTGCTTATTTCATCTACAGTAAAAGTTAAACTTACTAAATATAGACCTCTGTGGGCAACCAAACCATATGTCCTGTGACGTAATGCAGCAGTTACGTAGGGCAGAACACAGTATAAATCATCATACAGCACCACCATATGACACCATGTGCCACCTAGTGCAGAACACAGTATAAATCACCATACAGCACCACTATTTGACACCATGTGCCACCTAGTGCAGAACACAGTATAAATCACCATACAGCACCACTATATGACACCATGTGCCACCTAGTGCAGAACACAGTATAAATCATAATACAACACCACTATATGACACCATGTGCCACCTAGTGCAGAACACAGTATAAATCACCATACAGCACCACTATATGACACCATGTGCCACCTAGTGCAGAACACAGTATAAATCACCATACAGCACCACTATATGACACCATGTGCCACCTAGTGCAGAACACAGTATAATTAAGGAATAAGGCACGTGTCAGAAGATAATGCTGCCGTGTATTATTGGGTTGTAGATACACAGCTACCCAATAATTACACAGCAGGCCTATTAGAGGAGCTGTGCATCTATTGGGGTGCTGTGCATATATAACCCAATATATGCACTGCAAGAAAACAACCCTGTCACTCTCCAATCACATCTCACATCACTATATTCCTACAGTGGGAAGCAAGACTATGCTTGGTTTATTGAATAGATGCACAGCAGCTGTGTTATAACCCATCATACAGCACCACTATTTGGCACCATTGGCCACTTAGTGCAGAACACAGTATAACTCATCAGACAGCACAACTCATCATAGAGCACTGGTATAGGGCGCCATTGTTCAACTAGGGCAGGACACAGTCTCATCATACAGCATTGGCCACCTAGTAAAGAACACAGTATAACCCATCATACTCTATGACACCCTTGGCCACATAGGGCAGAACACAGTATAGGTTCACCTACTTGGCACCAAGATCAAAGGGTTGCTCACAGGGTGAAGTGTGGGGATACATGAACCTGTCACCTCACACTGGCCCCACCTCATAGTCTACCGATTACGTCACTGGTAAATAGACATGCTGGGAGGTACTATTTTTCTTAGCTGGTTTCTGGTGAGTCAAGCTGGCAGATGGATACCAGCAAATGCTGGTTCCCACAAGCACCAAGTATTGGGGTCAAAGTAGGTCCAACACCAGCGGTGTATGAATACGCCGATTTTTGTCAAATTGGTAACCTAGGGGAGAAGGCTTAGTTTGCCCACCAAACTAGGTCCCCAGAATAAGTGCTGTCACCTGGCTGTGTCCTTAGACCACAAGCCAACACCTCCCCTGCACCCCCCACTCTCACACACAGACGAACAGACAGACAGCAACACTTTCCTTCTTAACCCTTTAAAGGCTGGTGATGCATTAATGCATCATGCCCATTGGTCGTCATGATGCACCAATGAAGTGCTAACGAGAATGCTTGCCGGCACTTCATTGGTGCATCATGGCGACCCTGCAGGTTGATACATCTACACCTGGAGTGTTGTCAGGATGCATCAATGAATTGCTGGTGAGACTGCTCCCAAGCCCTTCATTGGTGCATCATGACGACCAATGATGCCCAACATGGGCATTTTTGAGCTTAGTGACATGGTCATTGACATTTTCTTAAAATCGACATGGGGACATGACCTTTCCTTAAAATCGACACAGTGACATGGACATTTCTTAAAATCGACACAGTGCCATGATCATTTCTTAAATTCGACATGGGAAATTGGGGACCCCCCATCAAGGGCCCCCCAATGGACATGATGCATGAATGAGTTAGCGGCCCTTATAAGGGTTAACATTCAAATCTACAGGATGTCTGAAAGGTCCTGGTGGACTACAGGAAATGTTCACAGAGAAGACGAAGAGGTCACTACAGTGTTCTATGTATAGATGATGAAACAAATAGGTGTGTCACAGAGGTCTATTTATAGATAATGAGGTGCCTTGGTGAATGGGGATCAAATAGGTGTGTCACAGAGGTCTATTTATAGATAATGAGGTGCCTTGGTGAATGGGGATCAAATAGGTGAGTCACAGAGGTCTATTTATAGATAATGAGGTGCCTTGGTGAATGGGGATCAAATAGGTGAGTTACAGAGGTCTATTTATAGATAATGAGGTGCCTTGGTGAATGGGGATCAATAGGTGAGTTACAGAGGTCTATTTATAGATAATGAGGTGCCTTGGTGAATGGGGATCAAATAGGTGAGTCACAGAGGTCTATTTATAGATAATGAGGTGCCTTGGTGAATGGGGATCAAATAGGTGTGTCACAGGGGTTTATTTATAGATAATGAGGTGCCTTGGTGAATGGGGATCAAATAGGTGAGTCACAGGGGTCTATTTATAGATAATGAGGTGCCTTGGTGAATGGGGATCAAATAGGTGTGTCACAGAGGTCTATTTATAGATAATTAGGTGCCTTGGTGAATGGGGATCAAATGAGTTCTATTTATAGATAATGAGGTGCCTTGGTGAATGGGGATCAAATAGGTGAGTCACAGAGGTCTATTTATAGATAATGAGGTGCCTTGGTGAATGGGGATCAAATAGGTGAGTCACAGAGGTCTATTTATAGATAATGAGGTGCCTTGGTGAATGGGGATCAAATAGGTGAGTCACAGGGGTCTATTTATAGATAATGAGGTGCCTTGGTGAATGGGGATCAAATGAGTCAGGATTATACCTGGAACCTTCATGCTGTGAGTTCTCTGATGTGAACATGAAAAATAGAAAAAATGAAAAATGCTCATAGTTAAATTACACTAATATAATGCACCATTTGAGCCATTTAAAGGGAGTAGACACAATCTATTCAAACGGCACCTGGTGGCAAAAAACGAAACTGCCAAATTTGACAATATTTGCTCATATTCCTAATGTATATAACATAACCCTTCTTTTTCAACTCTTTAGGTGTGATACATTGGCATTCTATTCATTCTTATGGATTTCATATTTCCTGTACCCATAGACTCCTATACTTAAGGAATTGGAAATGTTTTTTGTTTATTCAGGAAAATTTCATTTTGCTTGTGACTCCCTACTTTGTGGTTCCAAAGAAATTCTGATGATCTTAGGTACACATACATGAGGTTTGTTTGAGAAATTCTTTGAAGATTTTTTTTTCTATGGAATTAAATGTATGAAAATACAAGTTCTCATAGGTGGCCATAGTTAAGGCCATCAAACTTCAATACTCTCCACTGGAAAAACAGACTCCGTGACCTATGGTTTTTATGCCTTCTTTATGTTACCTAAGCATCAATTAACATCCCTAAAAATTACTAAGAGAAATTGTTGGTCTATTTTTGAACCAGCTGGATTGTATCTACTCCCTTTAAGAGCACCAAGGTCCCTTTATGGTAAGCAGACCTCTAAACAGTATACTGTAAAAAAGATTTGCCGAAGTAATGGCAAAACCCTCGTTCCTAAGTTGCCAGAGATCCATTATTATTTTTATAGTGATTTCTTGTACATTTGTGTACAACCATACTGCCGCCTGGGGCTTCTTGTAAAAACTACACTGGTCCAATGCTATTCAATTACGGTGGTTCACTGTTCAGTTTTATGAGGATCCCTAGAAGATTCAACAGTTACTTTTTACAGTGTATACACAGCTATTTAGATGTACCTATCCTCAGGTGGCCTTGACATTTGCCTTGACCTTAGACACCCCATGACAGCTGGGGTGGATTTGGTGACAGTCAACAATTCAAACACAAAAGGAAAATAACTCTGAGAGATCTGAAACCTAACCTTTCGGTAAATGTCTGTGATTGTACTAGGGTCACAGATCAAGTGTCTTGCCATGGGGAATAGACTGCTCTTTTGTATGGATACCTTTGTAGGTATTACTGGGTCCTATTTTTACCCTTTTACCATGCTTTTCTATCTTCCAATTATGGTTTATTTCCGCCAATTTCTGCTATTTCAGTGCTAATAGTTAATAATTCATATAGAACATCTAATGATTTAAAATCAGTGATAGTAGGAAATATACCTTCTCAGTGATTGACTGTTTCACAACTTTACCAAAAGCATTGTCAATGGCTACACAATAAAGGGATTGAATATCACAGAGGATACTGATTGGTGATACTTTTTGAGGGGGAGAGAGTACCTTTGATGCATTCATTTATCTTTTACATTGCTATGCACCCAACACATGGTCAGATGGGCCTCAACAGGAAGGTATTTCTAAACAAAGTACGACTGAATACAGCCACTGCGTTTTGAATCCTTCAAAATACGACTCGATGATTGTAAGTAATCCGTTACGACTGCTCTGTATGATCAGAACTTAATGTGGTAATTATATAGGGCTTGGTGGGGCTGTCGTAGTATGTGGTAATTATATAGGGCTTGGTGGGGCTGTCGTACCATGTGGTAATTATATATGGCTTGGTTGGGCTGTCGTACCATGTGGTAATTATATAGGGCTTGGTGGGGCTGTCGTACCATGTGGTAATTATATAGGGCTTGGTGGGGCTGTCGTACCATGTGGTAATTATATAGGGCTTGGTGGGGCTGTCGTACCATGTGGTAATTATATAGGGCTTGGTGGGGCTGTCGTACCATGTGGTTATTATATAGGGCTTGGTGGGGCTGTCGTACCAGTGCAATCATATAAGTGACTACTGGATACAGGGCCATGATGGCATTGGAGATCCGGCTACGATTTATTTTGGTTGTACCATCTCGAGAAATGCCTTCCAGGTGTAAAGGTATAAAATTCCCTTTCCCTCAAGGGTGAATGGCCCCATTATTGTAGTTCACTTGGCTAAATGGCCCTCTTAACTTCAACTCAGGCTATTCACCATTAGATCATCCACAGGCGGCCTCACAACTTCAGAATGATAGACTTCTTATGTTGTCCTGGCTACTCTAGATGTCAGACTCACAAATAAAAAAGAAACTCCAATATACAGTGAATGATCCCTAAGTTGCGAATAGAATCTGAAGAGGATTTTAACAGTTTTTTTAGTGTCTGTATCCAAAAGTTGAGAGATTTTCAAAGATGTGTTTGTGAACCTTGTGTACAGAGGTCTGACTGTACAGAACAGACATCAGGTTGTTCTGTGCAGAGACCGACTGGTAGTATTTATGTGCATTCCTGAGAATAAAATCAGAAATGGGGATAATTCCTTTACATTTCAAAGGAAGGCAGAAGGAGGTGGACCGACATCATTGTATAAGCAACTTCTCTATATTTTGTAATTTTCCGTAATTTTTCCAGTTTTCTGTTTTCTTTTTGGTAGCCATGGAAATTCAAATGAATTTGATAATTGGAGTATTGATCAAAGAAAATGTTCTCAGAAATTACACCCTCTTCAACTTACACTTAGCAGATCTGAGAAATCTATCAAACTTCTATCCTATAGCGCTATTCAAAGCAAAGGAATCTGAAAGTGTTGTTTCCCCCGCTTTCCCATTCACATCCTGTTACCATGCAAACGCCTCAAAATGGAAAAGATTTGATAAAGGCATTCTACACAATCGTAACAGCTTCCATACGATATATATCAGGTATGAAACATTTTCTGTGAATCATAATGAGCTAAAGTGTCCTCAATGCCTCTGGAGGGTTAATACCATCTTGTGACCCAGTGCTGCTACCAACAACTTGGCTCTCAATACATATAAAGGTACGTCTGCCCAATCCTATCACACCATAACAAACCCATCCCCATATATGCCCTATTGACCACTAGCTGGTCTGGAGCTGGTTCCCACCACACACAATGATAAGAACTGATAAGGTGGGACCAGCATGTCCCTGGAAGTGGGTGTTAACCAGGGACAAGGTACCCATCATGGTATATGGCTTATCAGTGGGTTTTACCTCAACCAGCAAATTTAAGATGGAGGCTCAACTAGGCCTCCATACTGAGTCCTATACAGAGATATTGACCTGCTTAGGGACCCCATGTTGACACTACCACATACTGGGGGATATAAAGTACAGGTGTAACCAAGCCAACAGAAGAGTGTGTTATCTGTCACCCTGTCAGCTACTTAATAATATTATCCTGTATATAAACGCCTGAGTGCTCGTTGATTTAAAGCACTCTATAGGACTCAGTATGGAGGCCTAGTGGAGCGGCCATTTTGAATTTAGCTGGTTGAGGTAAAACCCATTGATAACACATACCAAGATGGGTACCTTGTCCCTGGTTAACAACCACTTCCAGGGACATGCTGGTCCCATCTTATCAGTGTGCATCGCCGGGACCAGCTCCAGACGATACGACCACTCAGTCTTGAGTATGGTGCTTTTATTTCAATACCCCTGTACTGCTGGCACTTATGCAAGATGAACGCTCATTGAACACCCGGCGATTACCACAGCACCTCGCTTTCATAAAATAGTATAAACGACATTACAAGAGTTATTTTTGGTTACTACTATGAAGGGGGTGTAGGGTGTCACTCTGCTACTTCATCAAAATGCCATGCAGGGGGTAGGGAGCGGCTTTAAATTAATCACTTGTTTAACACTTTAAGGGCCGCTGATACAGGAGTGCATCATGCCCATGGGTGGTCATGATGCAGCAATGAAGTGCTGGTGAGGCAGCACTTCATTGCTGCATCATGTCCATGGGTGGTCATGATGCAGCAATGAAGTGCTGGTGAGGCAGCACTTCAGCTGAGGCTGACCAATGCAGGGACAAGTTAACTTACCAGCACTGCACTGATTCAACACATGACCACTCAGAGATCAAAGTGTTCTGATGCCAAGGTGTTTTCACACAGAGACAAGGATGTTACTCTGATTGGAGTTATATATACACACACATCCCTCCCTATAGTTAAATCAACCCATAGGGAAGTACCTCAAGGAGTCTGGACACACCTACCTACCTGAATACAGGTATCGAAAAGGCGAATGGAACACAAGAGGGGGAAAAAAGTATAAAGAAAAATGCAAGGCGATCGGCACTAAAAGAGCCTGTAATTATGTTATTTTCAGATTTTGGCATTTGATTCTTTTATATGTGATAAAAAGATTATTTAGCCTTAAAGAGGCGCTGATGCAGGACTGCATCATGTCCATTGAAGGAATAATGCACATGATCGGTATAGCATGCAGACCCTCTGGGACTTCATCAATCTCACAGGGTTGGCATGATGCATTAATGCATTATTTTATGTGAATAACTTCTTCCCGTAGAGATAGCATTGCGGGGCCGATCGCCACACCACTGGGGGTGTGGCAATCGGCCCCGCAATGCTATCTCTACGGGAAGAAGCCTGTCCAACACAGCGGCCGATCCAGTACTGCAGCCTCGTTCTGGGTGCATGTAAACATTCAAAATGGCGGACTGCTGCTCGTACTGGGAACTACGGTAACGGATTTTGCTGATCTTCCCCTGGTGTCCTTGGTGGCCGATCAACGCCTCTGGGGGTGTCTCACAGCCCCCTTGTGGTGGATCGGCTACCTCGTACACCATGGCCGTTTAGTTCTCTCTATCTATCGACATTCAAAGAAGTAAACTGGATTTAGAGGTCCTACTAACAAATTAGGATACTATATAGCTTACCTGTAGCTTCCTAGTACAACAAAATGTCATATGATGCTCCCCTGCTGTGAGGGAAATTACACCCTTCAGCAATTCCCTGACCCTTTAACCCCTTAAGGACAGCATAGTGGTTTAGGAACATGGACCTCGAAATACTTCCTAATTAAACTGTTCAGGAAAATATTCCATAGAGAATGGCATAGGAGAGAGACAAAGAGAGACAGAGTATGACAGAGAGAGGGGGTTAGAGGCAGGGGGAGGGAGAGAGAAAGGTGGAGGCAGACAGAGACGGACAGCCAGAGACACAGACAGACAGACAAGGAGAGACAGACAAACATTCAGAGAAACAGAACAGACAGAGACACAGAGAGGGACAGAGATTCAGTCTCCCCATGCTGCTGTGAAGTATGGGGATTTCCATACAAATCTATAGAGTGGCTCTTTGCCATTATGAACTATGAACATCATGTTAAGAAGAGTACAGCAAGCATACTGTACCGTTCTTGATCATGTGGCGTTTAAAGGTTTAGCCATGGACCATACATTGGTCGTACGTTGCAGGGTGCGTCAGAATCAACACACACCCCATGGGAAAGTGTATCATGTGAGCTCCTTGTGTGGACGTCATACAGGGTGTAACTTCTATTCTGGTGTGTTACCTGCATTTCACCTGGGGTTAACACCTGGGGTGGTACCTGAGTTATTTCCCAGTACCTGGATCCATGTGACAGAGGTCCCAACAGGTTTAAAGCCCCCTACCCACCACTATTTAGAGCCCGCCCACCCCTGTTATAATATTTTCCGAGATCCTCTATCTAAAATATTAAAGATAGGATAATAATGATGGGATCATGACTGGGATCAAAAGTTTGGCTAGTCATGCCCTCATCAGCCCACACAATAGGTGGTGTAGGTGCCCAATTATGTAGGTACTTTGTAAGTATAGACCCTGGTCCTTACCACTGTAATGTGACTATGGCACGAAAAAAAAAGAATATAAAATTCATTTTCTAAAAGCAGGGAAGTAAATCATTCAAAATAGTCATAAGGAGTGGAACACTCTGACAGAGTTGCACATCATGCAAATCAGATCCCAGAAGTAAAAGCAATCAGAATGAGAATAAACTGAAGTCGGCAATTTCCCAAATTGACCTAACCCCTTACAATGTCACATGGTGCTTCTATCAAATGCTCACAAAGCACTGATACACATGACACTATTTGAATGTTGTCAATGCAGACAGGTTTATGTAGTGAAGGCCCCTTAGAGAACTAACCTCATCATAATTACTGATCATATTGATAATGCATCATCAATGCTGACCAGGGCTGCATTCGTGCATCAGGACGACCAGCGCATGGCATGATGCATTAATGCATTACGCGGCTCTCAAAGGTTTAATGACAGAGCGCGTGTGGTCTATTGAAGGTATTTTGTTGGTTATTTATGTTAAATTGGACAGGTAATCTGTCATGCGGTGAATACTACTGTTAAAAAACCCGCATATAAGCTACACCCTGGCGTAGGCTGCACCTCAGGTCTGAGATGGTCCTCATTCCTTCCTTGAGTCTATATAAGTAAAACCCCTCATATAAGCCGCTGAGTTTAGGGTTTTGTCATAAGTCCACATTCCTTCCTCTCATATAAGCCGCACCCTGACTTCCTGGGGTCTGTTACTCAGAAGTACCTAAAATATTTAGGTGCCTGCACCATCTGTTCTGTGATCTTAGGGGATCTGTTTTACTCTCAGGTGATCTTCCAGTGATACTCTTTAGTGATCTTACAGGGCTGATGAGAGCACGATTGGTGCTCTTAGGTGATCTTACAGGGCTGATGAGAGCAAGATTGGTGCTCTTAGGTGATCTTACAGGGCTGATGAGAGCAAGATTGGTGCTGTTAGGTGATCTTACAGGGCTGATGAGAGCAAGATTGGTGCTGTTAGGTGATCTTACAGGGCTGATGAGAGCAAGATTGATGCTCTTAGGTGATCTTACAGGGCTGATGAGAGCAAGATTGGTGCTCTTAGGTGATCTTACAGGGCTGATCAGACCATAAGTACCCAGATTCTTGGTCCCATTCATGATCCCACTCAATTCTTGATCTTATCTGTAATCTCATCTTTTTTAACATTCAGTGTGTAGGATTATGTTTACCTGGAAGCACCAAGGAAGGCCCCCACAGAGTTCCTAAATTCATTTTGCGTGCACGATCAGGGTTTGAGTAACAAACCCCTGGACGGCAGTAGGATATCAGATCATATCTACCTCTGTCACCAGTCTATTCGAGCTCCATAATGGTCTATTATACAGCAATGAATCAAACACACATAATGTGCCTTTTTGTGACTTAGTGAAGGGTGATTAGATTTCCTGGCATGCTCTAAATCTGTGCAATAACAACCAGTATCTGCACATCTAGGGCAATTCTTACATCTGTCCGTTAGCGTTAAATATTCTGGCCCATATACAACATGTATATTGTGCCCACTAAGACTTTGGCTTATACTATTTCTCTGTAGTTCATTCTGTTTTACAATTGTGTGTTTTTCAGTGCTTACTCAGCCTCTCCCTCTCTCTCTTTCGGTCTGAACGTTCAAAATCATCAAAAAAGTTTATAAGAAATGGAACATTTTGAAATATTTGCAGATAATGTAAACAGGCTAGACGTCAAACCCAGAAGAAAGATGCAACCAGAATTAAAATCATAAACTGAAGAGCGCCATGACTGCGATCCCCAAATTGACCAAACCCCTTACATCTACTGTATTCACAGAAAACCTGGCACTAGATCTATTTACATTTTGTCAATGAAGATGAGTTTGGGTAGTACCTAAAGAACTTAAAAGTTGTCATATAATTTACTAATATGAAAAATGACGATATCAAGAAGTTCATCGGTGACCAGGACCAGACCAATGGGCATTATGGAACAATGCATTATGCGGCCCCTAACCCTTTTAAGACGGCTGATGCATTAATGCATAATGCCCGTTGGTCGTCCTGATGCACTAATGAAGTGCTGGTGAGACTGCTCGCCAGCACTTTATTGGAGCATCATGGCGACCCTATGGGGTTGATACATATACTCCCAGAGTATGATGCACCGATGAAGTGCTGGCGAGCAGTCTCACCAGCACTTCATTGGTGCATCAGGATGACCACCGGGCATGATGCATTAATGCATCAGCCGTCTTTAAAGCGTTAAGGGCCGCATAATGCTTTTATGCATGATGCCCATTGGTCTGGTCCTAGTCACCAATGAACTTCTTGATATCATCACTTTTCATATTAGTAAATTATATGATAACTTTTAAGTTCTTTAGTTCTTTTCATTGGTGCATCATGACGACCCATGGGCATGATGTACTCCTGCATCAGCGACCTTTAATGGGTTAAAGGTATAATAACAGAGCAGCAATGGTTTATTGAAGGTAATTGTTGGCTTTCTATGTTAAATTTAGCAGGCGATCTGTCATTATACAATACATATGTCAACACTATAATGGTAAAGCCGATCATATCTGCCAGTACAGTCTGTCTATACAAGCTCCATAATGGTCTGTTTTACAGCAAGAATGCCTCAATAAAACATATATAACGTGTTTTTTTGTGACTCAGTGTAGGGTGATTAAAATTCCTGGTGTGCTCTAAATCTGTACAATCACAACCGGTATCTGCACGTCTATGGCAATTCTTGTATCTTTTTTTTTGCTATTAAATAGTCTGGCCCATGCAGATACAACAACAATTTTGCCCTCTTAGACTTTGGCTCACATTATTTCTCTGTAGTTTTTACAAATGTGTGTTTTTCTTACTCCTGTTACTCGGCCTTTCTCTCTCTCGCTCTCTCTCTCTATCTCTCTCTTTCTCTCTCTCTCTCTCTCTTTCTTTCTCTATCCCCTCTTTCTTTCCGATCTTTTCATCTCTCTCACTCTCTCTCTCTCTCTCTCTCTGTGTGTGTGTGTGTCTCTCTCTCTCTGTCTGTCTGTCTCTCTCTCTCTCTTTCTGTCTCTCTGTCTGCCTGTCTCTCTCTCTCTCTCTCTCTCTCTCTCTGCCCCCTCCCTCTCTCTCTATCTCTCCCTGTCTGTATCTCTATCTATCTATCTATCACCATTCATTTTTCTCTACCACTATCTATTTTTTTTATTTTCCTATCCATCTCTCTATTCATATATCCATCTGTCTGAGTTTCTGAAATCATAACAAATATTTTCAAGTCTATAATTGGCTATCATCTCTAGCCGCTATATGATATGTTGAATCTGTAAAGGAGAAAAACAAAACAGAAAATAAACAAATAAAATCCGACTTACCAGCTTTCTCCCTGACTTTCTGCATGAACAGATCCTTCAGTTCCTCCTCCTGCTCCTGGTCCCCCTCCCCGGGTACACGGGGGTACACGGCAGGGTTCCTGTGGTACTCCATGGTGTACCGTACTCCTTAATGCTGCAATACTCTCTACTCCATATCCACATATACACGTAATCCTATAGGGATGGGCGATGGAGCCTTAGGTGCAATCCACAGCTCCAATGGTAAGGATCAATTTAAACACTCTTTGTGCCAGATGACTGCATTATTTCATGTTATCATATAATAGCTCAAACAGTTCATCATAGGAAGTAAGGCCATATGTATAATACGTCCATTTAGAGAGGTACCACGTACTTTATAAGCCTATAATTGATATCTCCATACACCAGGTATAGTTGGCACCTATACCTGGCATTAATCCACAAGTGCTTGCTTGGTGTTATACCTTGCTGCTGTCCTTCTTTTATATATAAAACCTCCAATATGAGCAACACCTTCCCCATACACGTACTCCTATAGAACAGGTGGAAGGATGTCAATACCATTGGGTTCACTGTTAACTGTTATCACCATTTAACATAGAACTCTATGAACAGGTGGGTCGAGGTGGGCATGTTCATGGTGTGGTGCACAAAGTACACCACCCGCCCCTCTCTTCATAAAGAGTGTTTAAAGTATGCCTCCCCTCCTCAATACCTTGTCAGATCCTCAGAGTTATGGTATGGTGTACGCCCCTCTCTGTCTTGTCAGATAGAAGAGTTCAGAGGACGACACTACAGGGGGTATTAATGCCTACACGTCAGCTGATGTGGAGTTTTGGACATATGATTTAGTACAAGCTGAGGCCTCCTGGTGTAGAACGGTCTACATAGGCTGGAAGGGACTTCCGCATCTGTGAGGAAAATAAAAGATGATAATAGGATTAAAATAGGTCTAATTCTGTATGTGTTGATAACCAGGTGTAGAATTCATGAATGTCAGGGAGAACATGAATTTTCCTCTCTCTCTACATATATTTCCTACTGTAGTTATTTCAGACATATTTTATCTGTTTGTCTGTTGGATCATCTGTTTTTCTGTGGTCCAAGTCAGTCTGTCTCTGTCTGTCTCTGTCTGTCTGTCTCTGTCTCTCAGTCTCTGTCTGTCTGCCTGTCTGTCTGTCTGTCGTCTGTCTGTCTGCCTGTCTGTCTGTCTGTCTGTCTGTCTGTCTGTCTGTCTGTCTCTCTCTCTCTCTCTCTCTCTCTCTCTCTCTCTCTCTCTCTCGCTGTCCCTCTCTCCTGCACAACCCTTCACCTTCCTTCGCTTTGAACCCAAGCTCCACTCTTTCCCTCCTATCTTCTTGCTCTCCCCTCATCACCTCCCCCCCCCACTCTCTCTCTCTCTCTCTCTCTCTCTCTCTCTCTCTCTCTCTCTCTCTCTCTCTACATGAAAGACATGTACAGCCAGAGGCCCCCACACATGAAGTGTACATTAGCGCTTCCTTCACACAATTACTGTGACAAGGTGTCACACAAGGTGTGTGATATAGTGTCACATGCAGTACCTTTAAGTACTACTTAAAGGTGCGGCTCCTGTCAGTTTCACCCCTGGATGATTCTGTTCCACAGAAAAAAAATGTAAGTATGAGAATAGATATGATTATCAAATCTGTATACATATGTATATGTATTTCTCAGTAAGAGTGCACCTTATCAAATCAGCCAAAGTATAATGGAAATGTCTTATAGGTGGAGATTAGACATTAAACTTCTACTAAAATCAAGCCGTATTGCATCCTAAAGGGTTGCCTCAAGTTGGGGGTGCACCTTAAATATAGGCAGCAAATGGCGGTGCATTGCCCTTTCTGCAGATCTGGGTTAATTTGTTTGATTCCCATTATATCTCTTCCTATGGAGATACATACATGTATACAGACACACAGGCTGCTACCTGCCATGATGCCCTATGGAGATACATACATGTATACAGACACACAGGCTGCTACCTGCCATGATGCCCTACAGAGATACATACATGTATACAGACACACGGGCTGCTACCTGCCATGATGCCCTACAGAGATACATACATGTATACAGACACACAGGCTGCTACCTGCCATGATGCCCTACGGAGATACATACATGTATACAGACACACAGGCTGCTACCTGCCATGATGCCCTACAGAGATACATACATGTATACAGACACACGGGCTGCTACCTGCCATGATGCCCTATGGAGATACATACATGTATGCAGACACACAGGCTGCTACCTGCCATGATGCCCTATGGAGATATATACATGTATACAGACACACAGACTGCTACCTGCCATGATGCCCTACAGAGATACATACATGTATGCAGACACACAGGCTCCTACCTGCCATGATGCCCTACAGAGATACATACATGTATACAGACACACAGGCTGCTACCTGCCATGATGCCCTATGGAGATACATACATGTATACAGACACACAGGCTGCTACCTGCCATGATGCCCTACAGAGATACATACATGTATACAGACACACGGGCTGCTACCTGCCATGATGCCCTATGGAGATACATACATGTATACAGACACACAGGCTGCTACCTGCCATGATGCCCTATGGAGATACATACATGTATACAGACACACGGGCTGCTACCTGCCATGATACAGAGATACATACATGTATACAGACACACGGGCTGCTACCTGCCATGATGCCCTACAGAGATACATACATGTATACAGACACACAGGCTGCTACCTGCCATGATACAGAGATACATACATGTATACAGACACACGGGCTGCTACCTGCCATGATGCCCTACAGAGATACATACATGTATACAGACACACAGGCTGCTACCTGCCATGATACAGAGATACATACATGTATACAGACACACAGGCTGCTACCTGCCATGATGCCCTATGGAGATACATACATGTATACAGACACACAGGCTGCTACCTGCCATGATGCCCTACAGAGATACATACATGTATACAGACACACGGGCTGCTACCTGCCATGATGCCCTACAGAGATACATACATGTATACAGACACACAGGCTGCTACCTGCCATGATGCCCTACAGAGATACATACATGTATACAGACACACGGGCTGCTACCTGCCATGATACGGAGATACATACATGTATACAGACACACAGGCTGCTACCTGCCATGATGCCCTACAGAGATACATACATGTATACAGACACACAGGCTGCTACCTGCCATGATGCCCTATGGAGATACATACATGTATACAGACACACAGGCTCCTACCTGCCATGATGCCCTATGGAGATACATACATGTATACAGACACACAGGCTGCTACCTGCCATGATGCCCTATGGAGATACATACATGTATACAGACACACAGGCTCCTACCTGCCATGATGCCCTATGGAGATACATACATGTATACAGACACACGGGCTGCTACCTGCCATGATACGGAGATACATACATGTATACAGACACACAGGCTGCTACCTGCCATGATGCCCTATGGAGATACATACATGTATGCAGACACACAGGCTGCTACCTGCCATGATGCCCTACAGAGATACATACATGTATGCAGACACACAGGCTGCTACCTGCCATGATGCCCTATGGAGATACATACATGTATACAGACACACAGGCTGCTACCTGCCATGATGCCCTATGGAGATACATACATGTATACAGACACACAGGCTGCTACCTGCCATGATGCCCTACAGAGATACATACATGTAAACAGACACACAGGCTGCTACCTGCCATGATGCCCTATGGAGATACATGCATGTATACAGACACACAGACTGCTACCTGCCATGATGCCCTACAGAGATACATACATGTATGCAGACACACAGGCTGCTACCTGCCATGATGCCCTATGGAGATACATACATGTATACAGACACACAGACTGCTACCTGCCATGATGCCCTACAGAGATACATACATGTATACAGACACACAGACTGCTACCTGCCATGATGCCCTACAGAGATACATACATGTATACAGACACACAGGCTGCTACCTGCCATGATGCCCTACAGAGATACATACATGTATGCAGACACACAGGCTCCTACCTGCCATGATGCCCTACAGAGATACATACATGTATACAGACACACAGGCTGCTAGCTGCCATGATGCCCTATGGAGATACATACATGTATACAGACACACAGGCTGTTACCTGCCATGATGCCCTACGGAGATACATACATGTATACAGACACACAGGCTGCTACCTGCCATGATGCCCTATGGAGATACATACATGTAAACAGACACACAGGCTGCTACCTGCCATGATGCCCTATGGAGATACATACATGTATACAGACACACAGGCTGCTACCTGCCATGATACAGAGATACATACATGTAGACAGACACACAGGCTGCTACCTGCCATGATGCCCTATGGAGATACATACATGTATACAGACACACAGGCTGCTACCTGCCATGATACGGAGATACATACATGTATGCAGACACACAGGCTGCTACCTGCCATGATGCCCTACAGAGATACATACATGTATACAGACACACAGGCTGCTACCTGCCATGATACGGAGATACATACATGTATACAGACACACAGGCTCCTACCTGCCATGATACAGAGATACATATATGTAGACAGACACACAGGCTCCTACCTGCCATGATGCCCTACAGAGATACATACATGTATACAGACACACAGGCTCCTACATGCCATGATGCCCTATGGAGATACATACATGTATATAGACACACAGGCTCCTACCTGCCATGATGCCCTACAGAGATACATACATGTATGCAGACACACAGGCTCCTACCTGCCATGATGCCCTATGGAGATACGTACATGTATACAGACACACAGGCTGCTACCTGCCATGATGCCCTATGAAGATACATACATGTATACAGACACACAGGCTCCTACCTGCCATGATGCCCTACAGAGATACATACATGTATACAGACACACAGGCTCCTACCTGCCATGATGCCCTATGGAGATACGTACATGTATACAGACACACAGGCTCCTACCTGCCATGATGCCCTATGAAGATACATACATGTATACAGACACACAGGCTCCTACCTGCCATGATGCCCTACAGAGATACATACATGTATACAGACACACAGGCTCCTACCTGCCATGATGCCCTATGGAGATACGTACATGTATACAGACACACAGGCTGCTACCTGCCATGATACGGAGATACATAAATGTATGCAGACACACAGACTGCTACCTGCCATGATGCCCTATGGAGATACATACATGTATACAGACACACAGGCTCCTACCTGCCATGATACGGATATACATACATGTATGCAGACACACAGGCTCCTACCTGCCATGATGCCCTATGGAGATACATACATGTATACAGACACACATGCTGCTACCTGCCATGATACGGAGATACATACATGTATATAGACACACAGGCTGCTACCTGCCATGATGCCTTATGGAGATACATACATGTATACAGACACACATGCTGCTACCTGCCATGATACGGAGATACATACATGTATATAGACACACAGGCTGCTACCTGCCATGATGCCCTACATAGATACATACATGTATACAGACACACAGGCTGCTACCTGCCATGATGCCCTATGGAGATACATACATGTATGCAGACGCACAGGCTGCTACCTGCCATGATGCCCTACAGAGATACATACATGTATGCAGACACACAGGCTGCTACCTGCCATGATGCCCTACAGAGATACATACATGTATACAGACACACAGGCTGCTACCTGCCATGATGCCCTATGGAGATACATACATGTATAAAGACACACAGGCTGCTACCTGCCATGATGCCCTACAGAGATACATACATGTATACAGACACACAGGCTGCTACCTGCCATGATGCCCTATGGAGATACATACATGTATGCAGACGCACAGGCTGCTACCTGCCATGATGCCCTACAGAGATACATACATGTATACAGACACACAGGCTGCTACCTGCCATGATGCCCTATGGAGATACATACATGTATAAAGACACACAGGCTGCTACCTGCCATGATGCCCTACAGAGATACATACATGTATAGAGACACACAGGCTCCTACCTGCCATGATACAGAGATACATACATGTATACAGACACACAGACTCCTACCTGCCATGATGCCCTATGGAGATACATACATGTATACAGACACACAGGCTGCTACCTGCCATGATGCCCTATGGAGATACATACATGTATACAGACACACAGGCTGATACCTGCCATGATGCCCTATGGAGATACATACATGTATACAGACACACAGGCTGCTACCTGCCATGATGCCCTACAGAGATACATACATGTATGCAGACACACAGGCTGCTACCTGCCATGATGCCCTACAGAGATACATACATGTATACAGACACACAGGCTGCTACCTGCCATGATGCCCTACAGAGATACATACATGTATACAGACACACAGGCTCCTACCTGCCATGATGCCCTATGGAGATACGTACATGTATACAGACACACAGGCTCCTACCTGCCATGATACGGAGATACATACATGTATACAGACACACAGGCTGCTACCTGCCATGATGCCCTATGGAGATACATACATGTATATAGACACACAGGCTGCTACCTGCCATGATGCCCTACAGAGATACATACATGTATACAGACACACAGGCTCCTACCTGCCATGATACGGAGATACATACATGTATACAGACACACAGGCTGCTACCTGCCATGATGCCCTATGGAGATACATACATGTATACAGACACACAGGCTCCTACCTGCCATGATACGGAGATACATACATGTATACAGACACACAGGCTCCTACCTGCCATGATGCCCTATGGAGATACATACATGTATACAGACACACAGGCTGCTACCTGCCATGATGCCTTATGGAGATACATACATGTATACAGACACACATGCTGCTACCTGCCATGATACGGAGATACATACATGTATATAGACACACAGGCTGCTACCTGCCATGATGCCCTACATAGATACATACATGTATACAGACACACAGGCTGCTACCTGCCATGATGCCCTACATAGATACATACATGTATACAGACACACAGGCTGTTACCTGCCATGATGCCCTACAGAGATACATACATGTATACAGACACACAGGCTGCTACCTGCCATGATGCCCTACATAGATACATACATGTATACAGACACACAGGCTGTTACCTGCCATGATGCCCTACAGAGATACATACATGTATACAGACACACAGGCTCCTACCTGCCATGATGCCCTATGGAGATACATACATGTATACAGACACACAGACTGCTACCTGCCATGATGCCCTACAGAGATACATACATGTATACAGACACACAGGCTGCTACCTGCCATGATACAGAGATACATACATGTATACAGACACACAGACTCCTACCTGCCATGATGCCCTATGGAGATACATACATGTATACAGACACACAGGCTGCTACCTGCCATGATGCCCTATGGAGATACATACATGTATACAGACACACAGGCTCCTACCTGCCATGATACAGAGATACATACATGTAGACAGACACACAGGCGCCTACCTGCCATGATGCCCTATGGAGATACATACATGTATACAGACACACAGGCTCCTACCTGCCATGATACAGAGATACATACATGTAGACAGACACACAGGCTCCTACCTGCCATGATGCCCTATGGAGATACATACATGTATACAGACACACAGGCTGCTACCTGCCATGATGCCCTATGGAGATACATACATGTATACAGACACACAAACTCCTACCTGCCATGATGCCCTACAGAGATACATACATGTATACAGACACACAGGCTGCTACCTGCCATGATGCCCTACAGAGATACATACATGTATGCAGACACACAGGCTCCTACCTGCCATGATGCCCTACAGAGATACATACATGTATACAGACACACAGGCTCCTACATGCCATGATGCCCTATGGAGATACATACATGTATACAGACACACAGGCTGCTACCTGCCATGATGCCCTATGGAGATACATACATGTATACAGACACACAGGCTGCTACCTGCCATGATGCCCTACAGAGATACATACATGTATGCAGACACACAGGCTGCTACCTGCCATGATGCCCTACAGAGATACATACATGTATGCAGACACACAGGCTCCTACCTGCCATGATGCCCTACAGAGATACATACATGTATACAGACACACAGGCTGCTAGCTGCCATGATGCCCTATGGAGATACATACATGTATACAGACACACAGGCTGCTACCTGCCATGATGCCCTGCGGAGATACATACATGTATACAGACACACAGGCTGCTACCTGCCATGATGCCCTATGGAGATACATACATGTAAACAGACACACAGGCTGCTACCTGCCATGATGCCCTATGGAGATACATACATGTATACAGACACACGGGCTGCTACCTGCCATGATACAGAGATACATACATGTAGACAGACACACAGGCTGCTACCTGCCATGATGCCCTATGGAGATACATACATGTATACAGACACACAGGCTGCTACCTGCCATGATACGGAGATACATACATGTATGCAGACACACAGGCTGCTACCTGCCATGATGCCCTACAGAGATACATACATGTATGCAGACACACAGGCTCCTACCTGCCATGATGCCCTACAGAGATACATACATGTATACAGACACACAGGCTCCTACATGCCATGATGCCCTATGGAGATACATACATGTATATAGACACACAGGCTCCTACCTGCCATGATGCCCTACAGAGATACATACATGTATGCAGACACACAGGCTCCTACCTGCCATGATGCCCTATGGAGATACGTACATGTATACAGACACACAGGCTGCTACCTGCCATGATGCCCTATGAAGATACATACATGTATACAGACACACAGGCTCCTACCTGCCATGATGCCCTACAGAGATACATACATGTATACAGACACACAGGCTCCTACCTGCCATGATGCCCTATGGAGATACGTACATGTATACAGACACACAGGCTCCTACCTGCCATGATGCCCTATGAAGATACATACATGTATACAGACACACAGGCTCCTACCTGCCATGATGCCCTACAGAGATACATACATGTATACAGACACACAGGCTCCTACCTGCCATGATGCCCTATGGAGATACGTACATGTATACAGACACACAGGCTGCTACCTGCCATGATACGGAGATACATAAATGTATGCAGACACACAGACTGCTACCTGCCATGATGCCCTATGGAGATACATACATGTATACAGACACACAGGCTCCTACCTGCCATGATACGGATATACATACATGTATGCAGACACACAGGCTCCTACCTGCCATGATGCCCTATGGAGATACATACATGTATACAGACACACATGCTGCTACCTGCCATGATACGGAGATACATACATGTATATAGACACACAGGCTGCTACCTGCCATGATGCCTTATGGAGATACATACATGTATACAGACACACATGCTGCTACCTGCCATGATACGGAGATACATACATGTATATAGACACACAGGCTGCTACCTGCCATGATGCCCTACATAGATACATACATGTATACAGACACACAGGCTGCTACCTGCCATGATGCCCTACAGAGATACATACATGTATACAGACACACAGGCTGCTACCTGCCATGATGCCCTACATAGATACATACATGTATACAGACACACAGGCTGCTACCTGCCATGATACGGAGATACATACATGTATACAGACACACAGGCTGCTACCTGCCATGATGCCCTACAGAGATACATACATGTATACAGACACACAGGCTGCTACCTGCCATGATGCCCTATGGAGATACATACATGTATGCAGACGCACAGGCTGCTACCTGCCATGATGCCCTACAGAGATACATACATGTATGCAGACACACAGGCTGCTACCTGCCATGATGCCCTACAGAGATACATACATGTATACAGACACACAGGCTGCTACCTGCCATGATGCCCTATGGAGATACATACATGTATAAAGACACACAGGCTGCTACCTGCCATGATGCCCTATGGAGATACATACATGTATGCAGACGCACAGGCTGCTACCTGCCATGATGCCCTACAGAGATACATACATGTATACAGACACACAGGCTGCTACCTGCCATGATGCCCTATGGAGATACATACATGTATAAAGACACACAGGCTGCTACCTGCCATGATGCCCTACAGAGATACATACATGTATACAGACACACAGGCTCCTACCTGCCATGATACAGAGATACATACATGTATACAGACACACAGACTCCTACCTGCCATGATGCCCTATGGAGATACATACATGTATACAGACACACAGGCTGCTACCTGCCATGATGCCCTATGGAGATACATACATGTATACAGACACACAGGCTGATACCTGCCATGATGCCCTATGGAGATACATACATGTATACAGACACACAGGCTGCTACCTGCCATGATGCCCTACAGAGATACATACATGTATACAGACACACAGGCTGCTACCTGCCATGATGCCCTACAGAGATACATACATGTATGCAGACACACAGGCTGCTACCTGCCATGATACGGAGATACATACATGTATACAGACACACAGGCTGCTACCTGCCATGATGCCCTACAGAGATACATACATGTATGCAGACACACAGGCTGCTACCTGCCATGATACGGAGATACACACATGTATACAGACACACAGGCTGCTACCTGCCATGATGCCCTACAGAGATACATACATGTATGCAGACGCACAGGCTGCTACCTGCCATGATGCCCTACAGAGATAAATACATGTATACAGACACACAGGCTCCTACCTGCCATGATACGGAGATACATACATGTATACAGACACACAGGCTGCTACCTGCCATGATGCCCTACAGAGATACATACATGTATGCAGACACACAGGCTGCTACCTGCCATGATGCCCTACAGAGATACATACATGTATACAGACACACAGGCTGCTACCTGCCATGATGCCCTACAGAGATACATACATGTATGCAGACGCACAGGCTGCTACCTGCCATGATGCCCTACAGAGATACATACATGTATACAGACACACAGGCTCCTACCTGCCATGATATAGAGATACATACATGTATACAGACACACAGGCTGCTACCTGTCATGATGCCCTATGGAGATACATACATGTATGCAGACACACAGGCTGCTACCTGCCATGATGCCCTACAGAGATACATACATGTATACAGACACACAGGCTGCTACCTGCCATGATGCCCTACAGAGATACATACATGTATACAGACACACAGGCTGCTACCTGCCATGATGCCCTATGGAGATACATACATGTATACAGACACACAGGCTCCTACCTGCCATGATACGGAGATACATACATGTATACAGACACACAGGCTGCTACCTGCCATGATGCCCTATGGAGATACATACATGTATACAGACACACAGGCTGCTACCTGCCATGATGCCCTATGGAGATACATACATGTATGCAGACACACAGGCTGCTACCTGCCATGATGCCCTACAGAGATACATACATGTATGCAGACACACAGGCTGCTACCTGCCATGATGCCCTACAGAGATACATACATGTATGCAGACACACAGGCTGCTACCTGCCATGATGCCCTACAGAGATACATACATGTATACAGACACACAGGCTGCTACCTGCCATGATGCCCTAGGGAGATACATACATGTATACAGACACACAAACTCCTACCTGCCATGATGCCCTACAGAGATACATACATGTATACAGACACACAGGCTGCTACCTGCCATGATGCCCTACAGAGATACATACATGTATGCAGACACACAGGCTCCTACCTGCCATGATGCCCTACAGAGATACATACATGTATACAGACACACAGGCTCCTACATGCCATGATGCCCTATGGAGATACATACATGTATACAGACACACAGGCTGCTACCTGCCATGATGCCCTATGGAGATACATACATGTATACAGACACACAGGCTGCTACCTGCCATGATGCCCTACAGAGATACATACATGTATGCAGACACACAGGCTGCTACCTGCCATGATGCCCTACAGAGATACATACATGTATGCAGACACACAGGCTCCTACCTGCCATGATGCCCTACAGAGATACATACATGTATACAGACACACAGGCTGCTAGCTGCCATGATGCCCTATGGAGATACATACATGTATACAGACACACAGGCTGCTACCTGCCATGATGCCCTACGGAGATACATACATGTATACAGACACACAGGCTGCTACCTGCCATGATGCCCTATGGAGATACATACATGTAAACAGACACACAGGCTGCTACCTGCCATGATGCCCTATGGAGATACATACATGTATACAGACACACGGGCTGCTACCTGCCATGATACAGAGATACATACATGTAGACAGACACACAGGCTGCTACCTGCCATGATGCCCTATGGAGATACATACATGTATACAGACACACAGGCTGCTACCTGCCATGATACGGAGATACATACATGTATGCAGACACACAGGCTGCTACCTGCCATGATGCCCTATGGAGATACATACATGTATATAGACACACAGGCTCCTACCTGCCATGATGCCCTACAGAGATACATACATGTATACAGACACACAGGCTCCTACATGCCATGATGCCCTATGGAGATACATACATGTATATAGACACACAGGCTCCTACCTGCCATGATGCCCTACAGAGATACATACATGTATGCAGACACACAGGCTCCTACCTGCCATGATGCCCTATGGAGATACGTACATGTATACAGACACACAGGCTGCTACCTGCCATGATGCCCTATGAAGATACATACATGTATACAGACACACAGGCTCCTACCTGCCATGATGCCCTACAGAGATACATACATGTATACAGACACACAGGCTCCTACCTGCCATGATGCCCTATGGAGATACGTACATGTATACAGACACACAGGCTCCTACCTGCCATGATGCCCTATGAAGATACATACATGTATACAGACACACAGGCTCCTACCTGCCATGATGCCCTACAGAGATACATACATGTATACAGACACACAGGCTCCTACCTGCCATGATGCCCTATAGAGATACGTACATGTATACAGACACACAGGCTGCTACCTGCCATGATACGGAGATACATAAATGTATGCAGACACACAGACTGCTACCTGCCATGATGCCCTATGGAGATACATACATGTATACAGACACACAGGCTCCTACCTGCCATGATACGGATATACATACATGTATGCAGACACACAGGCTCCTACCTGCCATGATGCCCTATGGAGATACATACATGTATACAGACACACATGCTGCTACCTGCCATGATACGGAGATACATACATGTATATAGACACACAGGCTGCTACCTGCCATGATGCCTTATGGAGATACATACATGTATACAGACACACATGCTGCTACCTGCCATGATACGGAGATACATACATGTATATAGACACACAGGCTGCTACCTGCCATGATGCCCTACATAGATACATACATGTATACAGACACACAGGCTGCTACCTGCCATGATGCCCTATGGAGATACATACATGTATGCAGACGCACAGGCTGCTACCTGCCATGATGCCCTACAGAGATACATACATGTATGCAGACACACAGGCTGCTACCTGCCATGATGCCCTACAGAGATACATACATGTATACAGACACACAGGCTGCTACCTGCCATGATGCCCTATGGAGATACATACATGTATAAAGACACACAGGCTGCTACCTGCCATGATGCCCTATGGAGATACATACATGTATGCAGACGCACAGGCTGCTACCTGCCATGATGCCCTACAGAGATACATACATGTATACAGACACACAGGCTGCTACCTGCCATGATGCCCTATGGAGATACATACATGTATAAAGACACACAGGCTGCTACCTGCCATGATGCCCTACAGAGATACATACATGTATACAGACACACAGGCTCCTACCTGCCATGATACAGAGATACATACATGTATACAGACACACAGACTCCTACCTGCCATGATGCCCTATGGAGATACATACATGTATACAGACACACAGGCTGCTACCTGCCATGATGCCCTATGGAGATACATACATGTATACAGACACACAGGCTGATACCTGCCATGATGCCCTATGGAGATACATACATGTATACAGACACACAGGCTGCTACCTGCCATGATGCCCTACAGAGATACATACATGTATACAGACACACAGGCTGCTACCTGCCATGATGCCCTACAGAGATACATACATGTATGCAGACGCACAGGCTGCTACCTGCCATGATGCCCTACAGAGATAAATACATGTATACAGACACACAGGCTCCTACCTGCCATGATACGGAGATACATACATGTATACAGACACACAGGCTGCTACCTGCCATGATGCCCTACAGAGATACATACATGTATACAGACACACAGGCTGCTACCTGCCATGATGCCCTACAGAGATACATACATGTATACAGACACACAGGCTGCTACCTGCCATGATGCCCTACAGAGATACATACATGTATACAGACACACAGGCTGCTACCTGCCATGATGCCCTACAGAGATACATACATGTATGCAGACGCACAGGCTGCTACCTGCCATGATGCCCTACAGAGATACATACATGTATACAGACACACAGGCTCCTACCTGCCATGATACAGAGATACATACATGTATACAGACACACAGGCTGCTACCTGTCATGATGCCCTATGGAGATACATACATGTATGCAGACACACAGGCTGCTACCTGCCATGATGCCCTATGGAGATACATACATGTATACAGACACACAGGCTCCTACCTGCCATGATACGGAGATACATACATGTATACAGACACACAGGCTGCTACCTGCCATGATGCCCTATGGAGATACATACATGTATACAGACACACAGGCTGCTACCTGCCATGATGCCCTATGGAGATACATACATGTATGCAGACACACAGGCTGCTACCTGCCATGATGCCCTACAGAGATACATACATGTATGCAGACACACAGGCTGCTACCTGCCATGATGCCCTACAGAGATACATACATGTATGCAGACACACAGGCTGCTACCTGCCATGATGCCCTACAGAGATACATACATGTATACAGACACACAGGCTGCTACCTGCCATGATGCCCTACAGAGATACATACATGTATGCAGACACACAGGCTGCTACCTGCCATGATACCCTACAGAGATACATACATGTATGCAGACGCACAGGCTGCTACCTGCCATGATGCCCTACAGAGATACATACATGTATACAGACACACAGGCTCCTACCTGCCATGATACAGAGATACATACATGTATACAGACACACAGGCTGCTACCTGCCATGATGCCCTACAGAGATACATACATGTATACAGACACACAGGCTGCTACCTGCCATGATGCCCTACAGAGATACATACATGTATGCAGACGCACAGGCTGCTACCTGCCATGATGCCCTACAGAGATACATACATGTATACAGACACACAGGCTCCTACCTGCCATGATACAGAGATACATACATGTATACAGACACACAGGCTGCTACCTGTCATGATGCCCTATGGAGATACATACATGTATGCAGACACACAGGCTGCTACCTGCCATGATGCCCTATGGAGATACATACATGTATACAGACACACAGGCTCCTACCTGCCATGATACGGAGATACATACATGTATACAGACACACAGGCTGCTACCTGCCATGATGCCCTATGGAGATACATACATGTATGCAGACACACAGGCTGCTACCTGCCATGATGCCCTACAGAGATACATACATGTATGCAGACACACAGGCTGCTACCTGCCATGATGCCCTACAGAGATACATACATGTATGCAGACACACAGGCTGCTACCTGCCATGATGCCCTACAGAGATACATACATGTATACAGACACACAGGCTGCTACCTGCCATGATGCCCTACAGAGATACATACATGTATGCAGACACACAGGCTGCTACCTGCCATGATACCCTACAGAGATACATACATGTATACAGACACACGGGCTGCTACCTGCCATGATGCCCTACAGAGATACATACATGTATACAGACACACAGGCTCCTACCTGCCATGATGCCCTATGGAGATACGTACATGTATACAGACACACAGGCTCCTACCTGCCATGATACGGAGATACATACATGTATACAGACACACAGGCTGCTACCTGCCATGATGCCCTATGGAGATACATACATGTATATAGACACACAGGCTGCTACCTGCCATGATGCCCTACAGAGATACATACATGTATACAGACACACAGGCTCCTACCTGCCATGATACGGAGATACATACATGTATACAGACACACAGGCTGCTACCTGCCATGATGCCCTATGGAGATACATACATGTATACAGACACACAGGCTCCTACCTGCCATGATACGGAGATACATACATGTATACAGACACACAGGCTCCTACCTGCCATGATGCCCTATGGAGATACATACATGTATACAGACACACAGGCTGCTACCTGCCATGATGCCTTATGGAGATACATACATGTATACAGACACACATGCTGCTACCTGCCATGATACGGAGATACATACATGTATATAGACACACAGGCTGCTACCTGCCATGATGCCCTACAGAGATACATACATGTATGCAGACACACAGGCTGCTACCTGCCATGATGCCCTACAGAGATACATACATGTATACAGACACACAGGCTGCTACCTGCCATGATGCCCTACAGAGATACATACATGTATGCAGACACACAGGCTGCTACCTGCCATGATGCCCTACAGAGATACATACATGTATACAGACACACAGGCTGCTACCTGCCATGATGCCCTACAGAGATACATACATGTATACAGACACACAGGCTCCTACCTGCCATGATGCCCTATGGAGATACGTACATGTATACAGACACACAGGCTCCTACCTGCCATGATACGGAGATACATACATGTATACAGACACACAGGCTGCTACCTGCCATGATGCCCTATGGAGATACATACATGTATATAGACACACAGGCTGCTACCTGCCATGATGCCCTACAGAGATACATACATGTATACAGACACACAGGCTCCTACCTGCCATGATACGGAGATACATACATGTATACAGACACACAGGCTGCTACCTGCCATGATGCCCTATGGAGATACATACATGTATACAGACACACAGGCTCCTACCTGCCATGATACGGAGATACATACATGTATACAGACACACAGGCTCCTACCTGCCATGATGCCCTATGGAGATACATACATGTATACAGACACACAGGCTGCTACCTGCCATGATGCCTTATGGAGATACATACATGTATACAGACACACATGCTGCTACCTGCCATGATACGGAGATACATACATGTATATAGACACACAGGCTGCTACCTGCCATGATGCCCTACAGAGATACATACATGTATACAGACACACAGGCTCCTACCTGCCATGATGCCCTATGGAGATACATACATGTATACAGACACACAGGCTCCTACCTGCCATGATGCCCTATGGAGATACATACATGTATACAGACACACAGGCTGCTACCTGCCATGATGCCCTACAGAGATACATACATGTATACAGACACACAGGCTGTTACCTGCCATGATGCCCTACAGAGATACATACATGTATACAGACACACAGGCTGCTACCTGCCATGATGCCCTACATAGATACATACATGTATACAGACACACAGGCTGTTACCTGCCATGATGCCCTACAGAGATACATACATGTATACAGACACACAGGCTCCTACCTGCCATGATGCCCTATGGAGATACATACATGTATACAGACACACAGGCTGCTACCTGCCATGATGCCCTACAGAGATACATACATGTATACAGACACACAGGCTGCTACCTGCCATGATGCCCTACAGAGATACATACATGTATACAGACACACAGGCTGTTACCTGCCATGATGCCCTATGGAGATACATACATGTATACAGACACACAGGCTGCTACCTGCCATGATGCCCTACAGAGATACATACATGTATACAGACACACAGGCTGTTACCTGCCATGATGCCCTACAGAGATACATACATGTATACAGACACACAGGCTGTTACCTGCCATGATGCCCTACAGAGATACATACATGTATACAGACACACAGGCTCCTACCTGCCATGATGCCCTATGGAGATACATACATGTATACAGACACACAGGCTGCTACCTGCCATGATGCCCTTGATTATCTTCATTCTGCTCATGCTGTGCTGAATGCTGACTTGCTTCATTGGTGCATCATGCCTCTGTGGGAGTGTGGCATGATGCATGAAAGCCTGCCTGGCGAGCTACTCAGGAGGCCTGCATTCATGTATCACACCTCTTTAAGCTTTTAGGGCCCGCTAAAGCATTAATGTATTATGCCCATTGGTCTTCATGACGCCCCTCTTGCCAGCACTTCATTGGAGCATCATGCTGGCCCTCCAAGAGTATATGTATCAATCCTGTAGGGTCATGATGATGCTTCAACGATTGATACAGTCCCGGAGGTTCAGCCAGAAGTGCCAGGGCTTCCCTATCCCACTTAAAAGGGTCTATATCTCATCTTTCCTATCCCCTCAGATGTGTGTGGTGCACATATGTGCGGGCACTGACACATTCCTCTATGAAATTGTGTAATGTAGTTCTCGCCATGAATATCACCTTAGCTGTCGAAATGGCGTAAAACATCTATTACTCACTCACTCAGCCAGAAGTGCCAATGAAGTGCTGGCAAGCAGACTCCACAGCACTTCATTGGTGCATCATGACGACCAATGGGCATGATGCACTCCTGCATCAGCAACATTTAAAGGGTTAAAAGGCTACACCAGTAACCTGTTCTGGTTGACACCTTTCCCCATATGTACATTGCATGTCACAGTAGTGCTCCCGTCATGTACCTGAGGTGTACCCATGGTTTACTTGTACCGTCAGACATCATGTTTTATGGCACCATGTTTCTAACCTGACACTGCTGTAAATGCTTGTGCAGCTTATAGCGAGGTTTCTTGTTTATGCTATGTCCGCAACCCCTGGGGGGGGGGGGCACTTGAGTCTTTTTTGACAGGGGTGTGTAGCTGGGCCTCCCTTACCCTTGTTAGGGGGATTCTCCTCGAAAGTCCACCCTTGTTATGGCATTTTGAGCCCAAAACTCCATGTTTTGGAAGGAAAATCTGATCAATAAAATCACCTTTTGAAAATTGACTCAATAATGTCAAATTGTTGGGAAAATTTTCTCGGAAAACCTGCAAAATTTGCCCGAAATGCGAGCTTTTTATTCAAAGTACACCCTTGTTAGGGAGATTTTTCTTAAAAATATGACCCTATTAAGGGAGATTTTAGTCACAAAGTGGCCTTGCCAACTACACACATGTGGTATCAAGACATATGGAGTGCACCCCCTGGGCATGGCCATGTTACTTCTGTCCACAAGATCTCTCACGAGATCGTGTAGATACCAGACTTGCAAGTAGCATAACATGCCAGGAACAAGTTTGGTGCGAGATCAGAACCAGAAGGCATTGATGTCAGCGTGCACATGGTGTGCCCGGGAACCAGTCCGGTCCCATAACCTCTCTATAGCAAAGTCCTAACCTCAAGGTGTGACTTATACACAGGTGCGGCTTATACGCAGGTGCGGCTTATACGCAGGTGCAGCTTATACGCAGGTGCGGCTTATACGCAGGTGCGACTTATACGCAGGTGCGGCTTATACGCATGTGCGGCTTATACGCAGGTGCGGCTTATACGCAGGTGCGGCTTATACGCAGGTGCGGCTTATACGCAGGTGCGGCTTATACGCAGGTGCTGCTTATACGCAGGTACGGCTTATACACAGGTGCGGCTTATATGCAGGTGCGACTTATACGCAGGTGCTGCTTATATGCAGGTGCGGCTTATACGCAGGTGCGGCTTATACCCAGGTGTGGCTTCTACACATGTGTGGCTTATACACAGATGCGGCTTATATGCAGGTGCGGCTTCTACACAGGTGTGGCTTATACACAGGTGCGGCTTATACACAGATCTGGCTTATATGCAGGTGCGGCTTATACACAGGTGTGGCTTATGCACAGGTGCGGCTTATACGCAGGTGTGGCTTATACACATGTGTGGCTTATACACAGATGCGGCTTATATGCTGGTGCAGCTTCTACACAGGTGTGGCTTATACACAGGTGCGGCTTATGCACAGGTGCGGCTTATATGCAGGTGTGGCTTATACGCAGGTGCGGCTTATATACAGGTGCGGCTTATACACAGGTGCGGCTTATACACAGGTGCGGCTTATACACAGGTGCGGCTTATACACAGGTGGGCTTATACACAGGTGCAGCTTATACACAGGTGTGGCTTATATGCAGGTGCACCTTATATGCAAGTGCGGCTTATACTCAGGTGCGTTTATATTGAGGTGTGGGTTATATCCAGGTGCGGCTTATATCCAGGTGTGGGTTATATGCAGGGGTTTACAATTATATCCAAGACCAGCGTCCACTTTGCCACAGACTTCATGCAAACTATACCCCTGATCATGTGTAAATATTAGTGTCTGTCACCATATATATAGCTAAATGTGTAAGGTACCATATCACAATATTACCTAACACCCTGAGTATAGTCACACGTATACACACCACCTACAGATATAAGTGTCGTTATTGAATAAGTATGGTGAGACCTAATGGAATATGGATTACTCTGAAGGGTGGATTTATGTAAATGCAGAAACTCATGCCATCTTGAGTGAGAGCTATAGCTAGGCTCTTGAACCTCTGTGAAATTTTGCACACAGCATTTATTCTATCCTTCCCTATAGTAAAGTATCAGTAGCATTGCCAGAAAGCTAGTATCTCATATGTTGATGACATTCTTATCAAAATGCATTTATAAAATCAACAGGCAATGAACTGGTAACTGGTAATGAGTTTCTTTGAGTGGTTTAGTGCATTGTCAATGGGGCATCGATATTCACCTTAACATAAAGTTGCAAGGCACATCCTAATACCAGAGTAAGTGAGTGCCCATGTTGGTGAACCACAGTTTAGTGGCTCTAACCCATACAAAACAGCCTCCACGGTGTAGAGAAATAACACGTGTGTTGTTGTTTTTCTCTCTAAGGTCAGCCACATAGGAGGCTTGTAGAACTCTCTAAGGGAGAGATCATGTAACAAAAAGGGATGGGAGGTGTGGTTTGTGCACAGATGCATGAAAAAAAAAAGATTCCCCCCCAGTGGCGGATCCAAGTGGGGTGGCCCAGGGGGCCTACCCCCCCCCCCCCCCCCACACAGAAGAAAAAAGGGGAAAAGGAGAAAGAGGGGGAAAAAAGAGTAAAAATGAAAGCGTAGAGGGGGGCCCAAACAGGGGGCTTGCAGTGCTCAGACCATACATAGTACCGCATCAGCTTTCACCAAGTCTTGGAACCCCCCTTCTAGACAATCCTGGATCCTCCACTGCCCCCCTCCTCCCTCAGATGGGCTGAACAGATTTTGCCAACCCCCAGTCAAGGGGTAAGGAAATTCCCATCCAAACCTTGTTTCTAAAAGAAGGATCACTCCATGAGTGCCGAGCGCCATTAATCCAGTGTGTCCATTGGTCATGATGATGCATGAATGCAGTCCTGGTGAGTAACTCACCAAGGCTACATTCATATATCATGCCGACCCGACAGGGTTGATGCAGTTCCAGATGGGCGGTGTGATGCATCAATGAAGTGTGACCAATGGGAATGATGCACTCCTGTATGATCAGCACTTGTTGTCATCTCAGTATTCAGACCCACGATGCGGCTTACACCGAAAAATCCCTCGTAGCCGCTGCTTGTACCAAAATCCAAATAAAACGTAGGCTTATAGGATTGGCCCAAAGTTTGGGTGCGGATTATACGAGGGTATTTAGAACTATGGAACAGTACTTAACCACCAAATTTCAGGCCTCATATGCAGCTTATAAATAGCATTCTCCTAGGGTCAGGGTTTGGCTAATACGAGGGTGCGGCTTATAGGACGGAATTTACGGTACACAGGGTGATACAGTAGGGTGCATGTGTTGTAGGGTTGTTACGCAGAGTTCAACTCAGTACATGTATCACTTAGACACTACTCAGGCACATGGGGGACCTACAGAGATCTGTGTGCTGCTCATCCTTTGATCCCTTCTCACAGCATGTCGTAACCCTTTGACGGCTGCTCAAAGTGTTAAGACATGCCATTGGTCGTCATGATGCACCAATAAAGTGCCAGCACTCCCTCCGGGAGTATATGTATCAACCCGATAGGGTCAGCATGATGCTTCAATCAAGTGCTGGCGAGCAGTCTCGCCAGCACTTCATTGGTGCATCATGGCGACCAATGGGCATAATGCATTAATGCATCAGCGGCCTTTAAAGGGTAAATGCACCTGGGTAGGTCAGGGACTGCACTTAGATGTATCTCACACTCCATTATAGGCTGCACTTAGATGTATCTCACACTCCATTATAGGCTGGGTAAACAGTGTGCCCTATTGGCCTGTATTTATAGGCACTGGGGCGCTCATGAATTTCAAGTGAACTCTACCCCTGGTGCTGATTCAAGACTTAAATTATAGTGAATTTTTAAATTTCAATACCCTTATACCCCGGCAATTATTTGAGACCGTGCTCGTTGAAAACCCGGCACTTATACAGGCCAATACGGTAGAGCGTCAGGTGGAAATAATGGGGTGCTATGTACCAGAGGTAGAGTCTATGGTGTATATAATGGGGTGCTATGTACTAGAGGTAGAGTCTATGGTATATAATGGGGTGCTATGTACTAGAGGTAGAGTCTATGGTATATAATGGGGTGCTATGTACTAGAGGTAGAGTCTATGGTGTATATAATGGTGTGCTATGTACTAGAGGTAGAGTCTATGGTATATAATGGGGTGCTATGTACTAGACGTAGAGTCTATAGTATATAATGGGGTGCTATGTACTAGAGGTAGAGTCTATGGTATATAATGGGGTGCTATGTACTAGAAGTAGAGTCTATGGTATATATTGGGGTGCTATGTACTAGAGGTAGAGTCTATGATATATAATGGGGTGCCATGTACTAGAGGTAGAGTCTATGGTATATAATGGGGTGCTATGTACTAGAGGTAGAGTCTATGATATATAATGGGGTGCTATGTACTAGAGGTAGAGTCTATAGTATATAATGGGGTGCTATGTACTAGAGGTAGAGTCTATGGTATATAATGGGGTGCTATGTACTAGAGGTACAGTCTATGGTATATAATGGGGTGTTATGTACTAGAGGTAGAGTCTATGGTGTATATAATGGGGTGCTATGTACTAGAGGTAGAGTCTATGGTATATAATGGGGTGCTATGTACTAGAGGTAGAGTCTATGGTGTATATAATGGGGTGTTATGTACTAGAGGTAGAGTCTATGGTGTATATAATGGGGTGCTATGTACTAGAGGTAGAGTCTATGGTATATAATGGGGTGCTATGTACTAGAGGTAGAGTCTATGGTGTATATAATGGGGTGCTATGTACTAGAGGTAGAGTCTATGGTGTATATAATGGTGTGCTATGTACTAGAGGGAGAGTCTATGGTATATAATGGGGTGCTATGTACTAGAGGTAGAGTCTATGGTGTATATAATGGTGTGCTATGTACTAGAGGGAGAGTCTATGGTATATAATGGGGTGCTATGTACTAGAGGTAGAGTCTATGGTATATAATGGGGTGCTATGTACTAGAGGTAGAGTCTATGGTGTATATAATGGGGTGCTATGTACCAGAGGTAGAGTCTATGGTATATAGACAATCCTGACAGTACAGAGTCGTCATGTTGACGACTCAGGTCATCAGGATGACGACATAAAGTCATCATTTTGACTACCTAAAGTTGTAGTTTTATGTATCGTCAACTTGAGGACCTAAAGTGGTCACCGCTGACTAGTTTCGGATCTTCCAGGTTTTCAGTGTTCTTAAAAAGGGGGTTACCTGAGTTCATGGGATTATACCTGAGTACAGAATATACTCACATACCCCAGATTGAGAAAGGAAATTCTTTAGAAACAGCTACAGTTCCCTGAAGGCCATTGCGAAAGGATTTGGAATTGGTTCTGTCAGAGTTGCTATTCCCAAAATGGAACTCACTCACCTCAGGGAATTGATTCCCTCATGTAATCAGTCAGAGAAGTGGTATAGGACTGGTCCAGAATCAGGGTGTAATTCTAAAGTAGGAACCAATTCTCTGGGGAAGTCAATTCTCAGGGTGGAGAAGAGCGGAGAATTGGAAGATCAAATAGCTACAGTGAGAATTCGATCACAATTCTTTTTGCAACAGCCTCCTCGCAGCAGCTTTTGGAAAAAGCTTTCATCATTATCGTCATGGGCATTCCAAGTAGAAATGTGCTCTACTGTTCTGTTATCTCACCCCCTAGGTCACACGTGTGGAGAGCCTCCCCAAACAAATGTACCCGGGAATAAATATCCTTTACTTGGAGAACCAGTGAATTTTGTAAAGAAATTACTTCTTATGTAATTAGATGAAAATAGTAGCCCAGGGGTCAGAAGTAGCTATATAGAGAGCCTCAATTGGACCCTTATCTCTCTCTCATCTGCGATTTTCTTAAAACTCTTCTTGTGTGACCTTATACTGTTCTTAGGGCTTCATTATTATACTCCTTCCCTGCATATTAAATATAATTGTTCACAGTTAAAATAGACCATTGTGGATTTCAAGTGAAATTTCTAGAATGACAAACTATAGGTTGATTATTCATAAGTAAAGTTCCCTGAAGGTGACATTTAAGCCAAAAATTAAGTATAATTAAAAATTACTTGTTATCTAGAAATAACAGTGGAAAAACGGACAGTTTTTCGGTGACTTTTCAAATTGCTGACCACAGAATTAGCAAATAAAGATTGCCACCCATTGTTGCCAATGAATCTTAATTTTTCTATGAAAGGTTTTTGACATTGTGGGGAGGGGACCAGTGTGGGATGAGTGTCAGCGTATCTCAGGGTGATCTCATCTTGATCCTGTAACAATACACAAGGATTACAGTCAGAGAGTGGGTAGGATTAGGGTGTTGGGTATGACATGGTAACAATGTGTACAGATACAGGAGACCTGACATACCATCTCAATCCCCTCCCACACACACACCTTATTAACTAGATCCAGGGTATCACTAAAACCACATTCCTCCCCACCCCCTGACCCCCTCCCTAAGAATATGGCTGAAATCTAGTCTTTTGTGCCACTTATTCCTCAAATGGAGGCAGAATCAGCCCCTGTGTCATAACACCAAAGAATTGACTGATGGGTTTTAGCAGGGTTAAATTTTTTTTTTTTTAAAAGTAGGTTAAGTCTAGAATTGCTAGGCAGGGTGTGATCTAAAATGTACCATTATCTATTTGCCCTAAGATGGGAGGGTACATATATGACAGAGACACACATCAGGAATTGACAGGCCCTCACTCAGAGTGGTGAAACCTGTAACAAATCCCACTGTGTGCTGTAGTCGATACCTGTACTGAGAATGACTTAGCAGTGATCTCTGGTTGATGTTTATAAAATCCATATAGAAGGCATAGCTGGGTGCATGCTGCTTCTCAGCATGGAGGTATATACCTCCATGTACTCTGTGACAGCCTTTGGTAACACACAACTAAAGGTTTGTGATGTTTCACGTTTACCAAGGGGTACCACAAATGGATTTATAGTTTGATAGACCTCTCAACTATAGTGCATGTTTCACGCAGCCTCTCAGCTAAGAATGGTGTATCTAGCTTTGGTAGCCTGATGGATTCAATAGTTATCTTTTACAGTGTACGTCTGAACACTGACTGAGTCACACAGGTAGATATCATCAAGTGTGTCTCTTTGGCTGGTCTGTGAAGGTACCTCAGAGTTGAAGGGGATCCTATAGAACAGCCACTATTGATACATGAGCTGTGCTTTACTCATGTTATTGGGTGCACTCACTGTGCATTTATTCCTCACCTCTCCCTCTCGCCCTCCTTTTTTCAATTGTCTGTTTGTAGTCTCTCCACTCCTCTCCCTCTCCCTCCCTATCTTTTTGTTTATCTCTCTCTCTCCCTCTCTCTCTCTCTCTCTCTCTCTCTCTCACTCTCTCTCTCACTCTCTCTCTCACTCTCTCCCTCTCTCTCTTTCAGAGTGACATATACCCTGTCTCCTCTATAGACAACTCCATAATGGTCAACTCTCTCAGAGTGACATATGCCCTGTCTCCTCTATAGACAACTCCATAATGGTCAACTCTCTCAGAGTGACATATGCCCTGTCTCCTCTATAGACAACTCCATGATGGCCAACTCTCTCAGAGTGACATATGCCCTGTCTCCTCTATAGACAACTCCATAATGGTCAACTCTCTCAGAGTGACATATACCCTGTCTCCTCTATAGACAACTCCATGATGGCCAACTTAAAAAGCTGTTGATGCGTTGTTCCATCTTCCACGGAATGTGCCTAGTCATGTAAGATCAATCCAAGATCGATCCAGTAGGTATTAATATGTGTTTTCACACAGCTGGGCAAACTCATAGTGCATTATCCACGATGCTGCATTCTGATTGGCTGATTGACTGTGCATTGTGTACACGGATAATGCACTCCCAGTACAGGAGGTTAACTTTATCTCTCCTTTATACTTCACAATTGATGTCCCTATGCTATTAGGTGGCTGATATGTGATTTTTATGTGTTATAACGGGAATAAGGCACTTGGTCATGGCTTATTCCCTAACTACTCCCTGCTGGGACGTGGGGGGATAGGAGGGAGGCAAGTCTATCCTTCCCCTTTGCCCGCCTACCTGAATGACTCCATCCCCCCTTTCCTCCTTCCATCTTTGCTATACATCTGAATGTTTGACATTATAATTCTGTCTGATCCTCTCTCTCTCTCTCTCTCTCCCTGTCTCTGTATCTCTCTCTCTCTCCCTCTCTCTCTGTCTCTCTCTCTCTCTCTCTCCCTCTCTGTCTCTGTCTCTGTGTCTCTCTCTGTCTCTCTCTCTCTCCCTCTCTCTCTCTCTGTCTCTCTCTCTCTGTATCTTTCTGTCCCATTGTTCTCCTAGCCTTTCTCTCTCTCCCCTTCCCTCTACTTTGCATGTCTGTCTTTCTCTCTCTGTCTCTGTCTGTCTGTCTCTCTGTCTCTGTCTCTCTGTCTCTGTCTCTCTGTCTCTCTGTCTCTCTGTCTCTCCCTCTCTCTCTCTCTGTCTCTATCTCTCTTTCTGTATCTTTCTGTCCCATTGTTCTCCTAGCCTTTCTCTCTCTCCCCTTCCCTCTACTTTGCCTGTCTGTCTTTCTCTCTCTGTCTCTGTCTGTCTGTCTCTCTGTCTCTGTCTCTCTGTCTCTGTCTCTCTGTCTCTCTGTCTCTCCCTCTCTCTCTCTGTCTCTATCTCTCTTTCTGTATCTTTCTGTCCCATTGTTCTCCTAGCCTTTCTCTCTCTCCCCTTCCCTCTACTTTGCCTGTCTGTCTTTCTCTCTGTCTCTGTCTGTCTCTCTGTCTGTCCCTCTGTCTCTGTCTCTGTCTCCCTCTCTCTCTCGCTCTCTCTCTCTCTCTCTCTCTCTCTCTCTCTCTCTCTCCCCCACCTCCCATCTCCAATGTAGAAGTCTTTCATTGTCTGAATAGAGGTTTGTATATAAATATTATGATATAGGTATATACTATACGTGTGAACCCGGGTGTGTGAAACGGTGCCATGGAGAGCACTGACCTCCGCCTACAGCAGTACCCCAACATCCTACATAGATTTAGTACAGGAGACAAAGGGGGGGGGGGGGGTGTTTAACCCTTTAATGGCTGCTGATGTTTTCATGCTTCATGCATCATACCAAACCTACAGGGCTGATACACTCCTAGAGGGTCATCATGATGCACCAATGATGTGCTGGTGAGCAGACTCCCAAGCACCTCATTGGTGCATCATGACGACCAATTGGCATGATGCACTCCTGTGTTAGTGATTTAACCCCTAAAGGCTGCTGAAGCAGGAGTGCATCATGACCATTGGTCAGGGCTGCATTCAAGCATCATGCCAATGTTACGGGGATGATACACTGCCGGAGGGTCGTCAATGTGCACCAATGAAGTGCTGGTGAGCTGACTCCCAAGCACTTCATTGGGGCATCATGACCAATGGGCATAATGCACTTGTGCAATGCACTCTACAACCTGTATGTATCACTTAGTTAGCAATGACTCACCTACAGTCTCCCAATGCCTATACCTGGGGGATAACTCCTTAAAGTCTATGATGATCCAGGGGCCTCTTTAAAGTGTAATGTACCTCTCTTTAACTCTCACCTCTGTTTTTCACAGTCTACCTTTCTATCTGAAAATCTATGTGAAAATGCATATGTATAGCATTAACAACATCAACCTTAACCCAATAATCACGTCACTTCTGCCTCTTGTCCTCATTGTCTCTGTCTGTCTCTGTCTCTGTCTCCCTCTCTCTCTGCCTGTCTCTGTCTGTCTCTGTCTGTCTGTCTGTCTCTCTCTCTCTCTCTCTCTCTCTCTCTCTCTCTGCCTCTCTTGCTCTCTCGCTCTCTGTCTCTGTGTATCTCTGTCTGTGTCTGTCTTCCTCTTCTCCCATGTCTTTGTCTTTCGCTGTCCATCTGTCTGTCTCTCTGTCACTCGTTCTGTCTCACTCTCCCTCTTTCTTTCTCTGTCTCTCCATCTCCACTTGCCTGCCTCTCTGTCTCTCTGCCTCTCTTTCTGTCTGTCTCTCTGTCTCTCTGTATTTCTATATGCATCCCTGTGGGCCACACTCTTTAATTCCTATCTACGATGCCCCCAGCCAAGTCACCATATAGCATATTCCAAAGCTCACCCACCTTAACACAGTAGTAGTATGTCCTCACACGTGTATACATCCATGTATACATGTATGTCCTCCAGTATGTGGTACCAGACACTGGAGTTGCTGCAGGGGGAGGAGGTGATTCCTGATTCCTCCTCCAGTAGGCACAGAGTGGTGGTGGTATACTGGAGGAGGACTAAATGCACAGGTGTGTGTATATGTGTGTATGTCCCACCTGGCTGTATCTGCCTGTCTAACTCTGTGTGTGTGTGTGTGTGTGTGTGTGTGTGTGTGTGTGTGTGTGTGTGTGTGTATAGGAGGGGGAGATGATACTGTAGCTCCTCTATAGGTACTTGGGGGGGGGGGTGGTAGGCTCCCGGGGGGGGGGGGGCACTCACTATATGTCACTGAGAGCGGTGTGAAACTGGTGTAATGGTTCGGTCTTAGATTGGCTGTCTGTCTTGTGCGGAAAGGATCACAAATACAAGAATGTCTGGTTCAGAAGGCAACAAGATTTATTCAGTATCCTACTATATAGTAAACTAAGGGTATTCTGATAGGTGTGTTATCATTCGGATAGCTCTGATTTATGACTACCAGGTAAGGTTTTGGAGTCAGGGAGATCTTAGGGTGTTCGTACAGAATCCAGGGGGGATTCTGTCTCACTAGCTTCTGACCCGACTATTATATAGCCACAGGGGTTGGGTGGCTACCCCTCGTGTTTAAGACAGGAAGCCTGAAGGACAGTGCTGCCACCATCCGCCAGGTGTAACCGGCCTCAACCCGAAAGGACAATCTGCTCGAAAACTAGTAAACCCGTAAGCTATAGACGCTAATACTAAACCGTGCCCCTACACTGACAAGGACACTTTTTGGCCAAAATCCCTCTCACGTAGGGTCTAGGTTTGGTCAAAATCGTTCTCACCAAGGGCCACTTTTCTCATGTTGTGACCCCACGCATCCAAATGAGTGCCAGTTTTCAGAATCCTCATCAAAATGTCTGCCAAATATGGGGTCAGTTTTGATCAAAATTGCTCATATCGAGCGAAAATTTCAAGATAAAAAAAACACTTCAATGTGCATATTTTTGCCCGAAATCCCTCTCACCAAGGGTAAGGGTTGTCAGAGGCCCAGCTGCACACCCCCGTCAGAAACAACCCGAGTGCCCCCCCCCCCCCCCAAGGGGTAGGCTGTCAGGAAAAGGGGGAGGAGGTGTGGAGGCATGTAAGGGAGTTAAAGGGGAGTACAGTGGTGTGTGTGATGGGTGGGTACCCACGTGTGCCGCCCCAGGGTAATACGTAAATGGTGATGGGGTGATGGGGTGAGTGGTGAGTAAAGTCTACACACTAACACCTGACACAAAATGTACCTTTTAGTTAATCTTTATGTTATATTTATGATATATACATTCAAAGTCCTTCCCAGCTTAGATTAGTACCCCCGCTCCCTCTCTGGTCAATCATCTCTGTCACTCCCTCATTCCCTACATTCCTTCTCTGTCTTCCTGTCTCTCTCTCTCTGTTTCTGTACCTCTCTGTACCTCTCTGTCTTTCCCTGTCTGTCTGTCTGCCTCTCTGTCTCTGTCTCCCTCGGTCTGTCTGTCTCTATCTGTCTCTGTCTTTGTCTGTGTCTCTCTCGCTCTGTCTCTCTCTGTCTCCCTCTGTCTGTATCTCTCTCTCTCTCTCTCTCTCTCTCTCTCTCTCTCTCTCTCTCTCTCTCTCTCTCCCTCTCTGTATCTCCTCCCTCTCTTTCCTCACACTCTCCTATTGACACAGACAATTGTGGAACCCCATACTGCATCAAATGCCCTAATGGAATCAAAAGGGCAACATTTTCTGAGATACATACTTAAATGAAGCCCTAACCTGGTTTGGCGGAGGTGATGGTGGCCTTGGAAAGGTGCAGTGAAAGTACCATAGTGAACACCCTTACATTCATACCAGGAGATGGTGGATATAATCTTACATTTCCTGGCACCATAAGGAAACCCAGAGTTTCATAAAGAGGCCGTATTCCCCTACCAACCCCTCCCTCCACACACACACACACCTGAACCACCTTAAAACCTCTCCCTCAGGTATCAACAGCATCACCATTCTGACAGCAGGACCGTCTTAAACCCTTCAAAGGTCATCGATGCAGCAGAACATTATGCTGGTGCCCTGCAGATATTGTTGGCATATACCCACAGGTCATGCCTGATGGCTTTTCTCGGGAATCTGGGGATAGGTTCAATTGAATTCCACTAGATGGCAGTTTAAATCTCCAATCACAGTCTTTAGATATATCCAAACATCTTTATAGTAGAGACATGTGTACCTTTGGGGTAAAAGGGTGCCCCCTTGTGAGTAGGTGTGAAAACAGGGGATGATTGACTGAGACCATCTTGGGCATGGGCCTATATACACACATGTCCCCAATATACAGGCAGGTAGCCATTGATACATCAGGGTTTGTCATCCTGCATTATGCTGGGCAGTGTATCGTGATAACTAATGAACATGATGCATTCCTACATCATCAGCCGTTGCAGGGTTGAGCACTGCTCATCCATTTCCCTCCCTCCAGCCTCAAAGACAAACCCACCTTGTGAATCATACATGTAGCCTCTTTATATACACCTCTTTTAGTCCTTGAGCCTCTTTATATTCACCTCTTTTAGTCCTTGAGCCTCTTTATATACACCTCTTTTAGTCCTTGAGCCTCTTTATATTCACCTCTTTTAGTCCTTGAGCCTCTTTATATTCTCCTCTTTTAGTCCTTGAGCCTCTTTATATTCACCTCTTTTAGTCCTTGAGCCTCTTTATATTCACCTCTTTTAGTCCTTGAGCCTCTTTATATACACCTCTTTTAGTCCTTGAGCCTCTTTATATACACCTCTTTTAGTCCTTGAGCCTCTTTATATTCACCTCTTTTAGTCCTTGAGCCTCTTTATTTTCACCTCTTTTAGTCCTTGAGCCTCTTTATATTCACCTCTTTTAGTCCTTGAGCCTCTTTATATTCACCTCTTTTAGTCCTTGAGCCTCTTTATATTCACCTCTTTTAGTCCTTGAGCCTCTTTATATACACCTCTTTTAGTCTTTGGGCACAAAATTAATAATAAGATTCTGTGGTGTGTGGATACCAAACTTGGGGAGTAAACAGGACGATGCTTTTTGGATTGCTGCATGTTCAATGAACTCAAATCAATTTGCTAGACGTCGTGGTTGCTCAGGTTAATGTGCCTAGGAGAATGTGAGGTCTATTATCTCAATGTTGAAGCAATGGCAGATGTTGAAATTGACCTTACGTCTGTATGATCGTGCCACCTGGTGTTAGATATCAGGAGCATTGCCAATAGCCCGCCTCTGTGCATCTTGCAGGGTTCGGAGGCTGAGCTGGGCAATCCAAATGTCTAGCAAATCGATTCTGGCTCCTTGGGCATTCACCAACCCTAAAAGCATTGCGAGGTTTACTATCCAACATGGGTACTGAAAAGTGTTTGGTCCTAAGGACCATTCGCTTTGGAGTAAGCTTCATGCCCCCCCCCCCCCCAGCACCAACAGATCAGGAACAACAGTCCTGGGTACACTTCCTAAAGACTTCAAGTGAAACTTGAGCTGGTTCTGGTAAAGATTGGGATGTAGTTTTTTTCTGCGATAGATATGACCTTAGCTGCTGGAACAACCATTACGCACTCACTCATTCTATTACCCCCTCTCTCATATCCCCTCTGGGTGTCTGTAGCACATATATACACGGGCACTGACAAATCTGCCTATTTAAGTGATGTCAGCTGCAGTTTTCCTGTCATGAACATAACCTTAGCTGTCTAAATTGCATGAAATGACCATAACTCACTCACTCCATTGATTTGGGGTTGCATGTATGATACCAGTTTCCGGCCCGGTCCCGATTCAAAATGTCATCACCGGTTCATGCACCATGGTCACTGATATAAACACATCTGAGTAAACTTCAAGTGAATTTCCATTTGAATTCCCATTACACTTGACAAACCAACCATATACTAAATAGTCTAAATATCTATGAGTCCCTTCCAGTCCTATAAGCTCCTTCAATGGGGAATCCTACCACCTAAGGGTTAGACACTAACTTTTTTAGCTACTGGCCACCCGGGCCAACAGCTTCCGAAATCTACTGGCCCGCATTTAAAGCTGTTAGCCTGGGATTTTTTGCTGGAAAAAAACCTTATGTAAAAAAAAAAACCAATAAAAAGGCTGAGAATTTAACTCTATGATAGGAATGTTACTGGCAGTATTCACATACAGGTTGACCTCCTTTATGTCCCTATAGTATAGAAAATTCCCAGAAAAGATACCAGGAGGGTGTTGCTCCTATTGTAAAAAGAGCTGTGGGTATGTGGCCTCTTTTCTAAACAAGTCGTGCACTGCTTCACCTAAGTACTTGCACTCACCACATTAGTCTGAAAAGTCACCTGCCTTGTTTAAAATAGAGAGAGCTGCACTACCAGGTACCTACTCATGTCACACCCTCTATAGTTTATTATACTAACTGACTTCTCCCAACTAGGTACCTACTCAAAGGCGGCTTTTTTAGCACCGTACTTGAATGACCACTTGTGAGCAACAAAAGGGACAAGTTATAGCTACACGAAAAGAAAGGACTGGCACTCAAAACTACTGGCCATTACCCACCGGGCCAGTGTTAGTGTCTACCCCTGCACCTATGGTAAATACATGCTACATAGAAGAGATTAGGATGATAGCTGTATAAAGTGAATAGAGTAAGCTAATGGATGTACACATGTAGAGTTAAAGTGACACCAGCCTTGTTAAATTAACCATATTAAGTAGTCTACCTACCACACTATTCCCTTAACCCTGTAAGGGCTGCTCAAGTATGAGTGCATTATGTGAATTGATCATCATGACACATGAATGTAACCTTGGTGAGTCACCCATCAGGGCTACATTTGTGCACTATGCCAACCCTATGCAGTCGATAAACTCCCGGAAGGTCAGCATGATGCACAAATGAAGTGCTGGAGAGTAGAATCAGCAGCACTTCATTGATGCATCATGAAGACCAATGGGCATGATGCACTCCTGTATCAGGGGCCCTGAAAGGGTTTAGGGTGGATATCCTTTGACACCTAGGACTATCTTGTGGTGGGGTAATATAACCCCGGTAAATGTGTATCTAATTCGTTACTTTGGGTTCTACAAGCAAGTATTCTGTTAATAAAGAGTAAAACGTATTCTGAACATAATGATTTCAAGGTTGATAAAGAAATTAATGTTTCAAAGTTTTTTTCCCTTAGTTGTGCCCTTCATTTGGTTGCTGTGGATTTTTAGATTGGCGTTTCTAGATCAACAACATGTAAGTTGAGATAGGTTTAGAAACGATTGGAATTTGTTGTTATTAGGCCCATATGTAGTGTAGTACCCTAGTACCAGGTAGTCAGTTGCCTGAACTCACACATTTGGTGTATTACATGTCACCTCAAGGCACCTGTTATGTACACCTTACCTACACATCTGGGACCTGTACATTTACACTGATGCAGGAGTGCATCTTGCCAATTGGTCAGCATGATGCATCAATGGATTACTGATGAGGAGACTTTGTTGATGCATCATGACACCCCATGGGCATGATGCACTCCTGTATGAGCGGTCCTTAAAGGGACCTGCCACACAGCTCTCAGTACTTACCTGGGGAGTCCACAGGTAGCTAACTCAGGTAGAGACACACCTTGGAGTTTAAGTGGACCCTGTATTTACTGCTCACTGACCCCTTTATTTACCTTTAAGATCACCTTAAGGCTTGGTGAATGATAGCATGTCCACACACTCATGGTTAAAGCTGGGGGTGCTGGCCACATGCAGGCAAGTATTCTTGTCAAACCTATGCAAGCAAAGGTAAGGAGCGACAGAGAGGGAGAGACAGAGAGATACAGACAGAGAGGGACAAAGAGAGACAAAGAGACACAGACACAGACAATCAGACAGACAGATACAGAAAGACAGAGACACAGAGAGAGGCTGAGACAGACAAAGAAAGGCAGGCAGAGGCAGACCTGTAGACAGAGAAAGAGACAGAAACAGAGAGAGACTGACACACAGAAAGACTGAGAGAGGCAGACAAAGACAGGCAAGCAGGGGTAGAGACAAGCAGAGACATGAAGAGACAGACAGACCGAAACAGAGAGACAGACTGAAACATAGACAGACAGAGGTACAGCCCAGAATGCCCATACATATCCCACCCGGGGCCCATGTGGACGTGCTGGCTGAGTACCTAGAGTCGTTTGAATGCCAGTAGAAGTTGTTTTTTTTTGTTTGTTTTTTTTTGTGAACATTTATCTTTATTGCTGAAGTAGGTTAGTGTATACAAACAGCTTTTGAATGATTCATGGAATGTATAGTATGAATATAGCAGAATATGAATAAGAGTAAAATATGACTATATAAACACCATCATGAAGAGGCAAATTCACTTTCATAAAATGGTACACACTATCTTTCTACATTTGCTCCTTTAGTATGTGTGTCATGAATAGTCTCTACCCTGGCTATAAAGAAAGGTGAGCCTTGTACCCACCCAAAGGTGTAGTGGTAGATAATTCTAGGCCTGCCTAATAACAGATCAGCTAGCTACAAAGTTTGTCTATATCTATGAGAGAAAATAAAATCCTGGAAATAATGAGGTTCTTGAATGGTTATCAATCCAAATCTTGTGGACATCAAAATTTTATCTAAATACCCACAGGGACAAGTGACATCATCAAGGATTTGGTGCCTAGTTTGAATAGATAATGTGAGGCAGCTAGTCGCCTCTCCACTGGTAATTCATTCAAACATATTGCCCCATAGTATTCAACACTTTTCCTATATGCCACACAATTTCCTCATGGAACCGCCATTATTGGCCCATAAGCTAGTGGATAAAGAATAGATCTACATGTCTCACCTACCAGTCACAACAAACCTCCACACTATGTCTTACTTGTATCCAGTTTCCAAGCTGTCTTCTACTGTTTTTGTTGAAAATATATCTTACCCCCACCCCCCCACTACCTCAGACCTATAACCTAGAGCTCTAACTCTACATGTTAAAGGGTTTCAGGAATATATGTTTAATATGATTATTGACAGGGGACTATTAACTGGTATGTGCCATCGATCTGCTTCTCAGAACCAACTAAACACATTCCCTGTAGACTATAAATCACTATGACTCCTCCTGTAATAATTACATTGGCTACTTCCATTGAATCAAAAGGCAAACACCCGGCTAGGAGTCTATATACATTGTACCTGACTTTGTAACGTATAAGGTGCACCTGTGTCTCAAAAACACCCTGGGTTGAGTAACATCCTTCAACTTCAAGGTGCAGATAAGCTTTGTTGTAGTACATCAGCCGCGCCTTATATAAAAGCTTATAGTCCTTGGGCCAAGACACTTTTCAGAACCCATCTTAGATAGATCCAATACGGTTTGGTTGTGGATCACACCCATTGCCCATCACCATGCATGAATGTAGCCCTTGT